>JAUBOC010000056.1:20029418-20048247 GCA_032275365.1 Anablepsoides cearensis
TGTCCCCATGAATAAAGACAACCAGTCCAAAACAAATGTCCTCAATATCAGCATGCAGGTTCATGAGGATAGGTGAAAATGGCCTTGGCGGAGGTTTGCACTCTCTGAGTGCTTCTAGTTTCTGTCTGAAATAGCTTTTTTTTTTTTTTTTAATAGAACTCACTTGACGCTGTGAGAAACAGTCGGCGTGAAGTCGTTTGGTAAGGCTTCCCGACATTTCGGGCAGAACCGTCGGTTCTGCTGGATGCAGCTCTGAAGACACGGCAGGCAGAGGACGTGCTGACAGGGCAGAACCGACGGTTCGGTGAAGTTCAGCAGGCAAACTGGACACGAAACATCAAACCTTTAACAAGAAAAGAGCGACTCATCATCCCAGTGTGAAAAAAAATTTAAAACCTTCATAACGTTTACGTTTTCCTCTGTAGGTTTTGTTTTTTTTTTTACTCAATTTCAGCTCATTTAACAAAGTTTTCATCACTCAGCATCTTTTCAGGAAACGTAATTCTTCTAGTTTTGTTTCAGTTTATTGCAGATTCTAACCTCAGCTCTCGGCTGATGCACTCTTCATGGAACGAATTGAGGATTCGGATCAGCTGGTGCAGCGTGTTCACACTTCGTATATCAGATGACTCCTGCATCAGCTGTTAGAAAAAAAAATCTATCATCAGTTAAAATCATCCTCTTCTTCAGGATTGGGAAATGTAACATTTGTGGTTTCATCAAGCAGAAATTACAAGATTAGCTAAGATTAGATTAATGGTTCTAGTGAATTCATTCAAAAAAAGCAGAGACATTTCAGTCACATTCAATATTAAAGTGCCTGTGACATAAATTTATATAATAAATATTAATTAATTTTTGGGAAGATAACATTAATAACATATTGGGGGAAACAATTCACGCTGCTCAGATGAGTAAAGGTGGGATTTTTGAATGTGAAGTAACAGGAAGTGATGTCAAAGGGGAATGTCCGAATGTGTTCCTACATTAACGAACACAGACTGTAGAGAAGTTATGTTCCTTTAGATTATTTTAGAGAGATGAAGAGCCAGATTTTCAATAATATTGTTTCAATAAATAAAAGACCAGAGTTCCCCTGTGATGTCACTTCCTGTTTCACTTACGTCTGAGCCTAGTTCAAAAGACAATATCTCAGTTATGTGACAAAATGGGTAAAATCATGTATTATGTCAAAGTTCTTAAAAATAAAGATGTTTCGTGTAGGGGTGTAAGAAAATATTGATACAGTAGAATATCGCGATATTTCATTTCCCAATAACGTATTGATTCTATAAAGCCCTGTATCGATTTTTAATTTAGGCTTAAAACGTAAAATTTCATACCAGCGGTTCAATGTGAGTAAATATATAAAACATACTGAGTTTCTCTTTTTAAATTAGAATTTTTGGGAACAAATGGCAATCTATCACCTTGCTTACAGTATCGCAATATATCGCGATTTATTGTATCGTGACCCCTGTGTCATGATGTATCATATCACCAAATTCTTGCCTAGTTTTCTGTGACTTTTTGTATTTGAGGAATATGTACGTCACAGGCACTTTAAACTCAACAAATCCTCAGGGTCTTTCTGCTAACCCAGTTTAGGACTGATAAGAAATGTTGACTGAGTTCAAGACAAAAACAGGTGCAGAAAAACCTCTCCACCTACGTTCAGATGCAGGTTGCAGTGTTTTAGAGCCAGATCTTTAAGTTTTGAGTCATCCTGTTTAACTTTAAAAATGATGTGCTGGATGAAACATGCAACAACAAGCATCCCGTGCCACAAAGACCTGGAAAGATAAAAGACCTTATAAATAAATCTGAAACAAACACGTATGATTTTTTAAATATGTTGTTAGACCCACCTGATGGAGGCCAGGTGCTGCAAACAGGAAACGCTGCAGAGAGCGCTGTATTTCTGACTGAACGCTCGGTCCAGACACGGCTGAAGAAACTCCACTCTGCTCACAAACGACTCACACTCATGGAGGGAAGTCACAGTCAGGAGTTTGGTCTGCTCCACGCAGATACCAAGAGCTAAAATGTCCTCCACCTCCATAAAAAAGCATTAAAAGAAGGCTCACATGCTGGTGATGCTTTTAGATTAGAAGGTTAACAGGATTCGAACGATAATATTTATATTGTCACCATTTCCTGCTGCTCGCTCCTCTTGGATCTGCGCTGGAGAACATCAGCAGCTAACTGCGGCTGCAGGAGGAACAAGTGGCTGAGCGTGTCGAGTCGGTCTGCAAAGTGTTTCACAGCTGCCATCACCCAAGCAGGAGAAAGATCAGCAGGGACTCCCACAGAGTTCTGGAGCTCCCACACACAGCCCTGCACGCTTCCGATGAACACCTGTGGACAACACAAAACTCCAGTATCAGTCTGGTCAAATTTCTCTACAACTGAAACCTAAAAATTAAGAAAAAAAATAGTATTTTCTGAATGCTGAGTGCTAAATGAATCTTTTACAGGAGCCAACTGATTTGCAAATTTAAACTCAGCAAAATGAAAGCTAAAACTAGTACAATCAAGCTAAAAGCTAAATAAAGTAAAACTTTAGCTAACAGAAAAAGTTAGCAAAACATGAAGTAAAAACTAAAAGCAGCTAAACTGTAGCTAAAAGCAAACTTTTGCCATTTATTATTATTTTGCTTTTTCAAAATTTAACATTAAAAATCATCTCTGTACCTTGAGATAATCTTTGGATTTTATGTTGAAAGACAGCAGCAGGAAGTCCTGCAGAAACAGAAGGTTGAACTCCTGTCGGTCCTCCTCTGAGAGCTGCTGGAAGTACCCGCCCAGCCTGCTGCTTTTGAAGGTGCTCACAAACTGCAGAACCCTCTCAGACCCACCTTCTTTGGTTACTGTTAACCAATCAAAATAATAAAAATGCATAATAAACTACAGAATATCAAAATGCAATAATATCTGATTGAGTTTAAACAAAACCTGGCATGAATTCAGACTCCTCCCACAGGGTCTCCAGGTTCATTCGGATGATCCAGCTGAATGGAGCCAAGCATGGCTGTTCCTCACCATCCAACATGAAGTAATGTTGGACCAGAACCTCACGATCCGACTCGCTGGGAAGTATAATCACACAGAACTGAAGTCTTCTGTTTATGAACTACACAAACTCAAAAAAACAGCTGATTTGTACCTTGGATTTCTGGGAGGTGTCAGGTGTAAAATCTGTGAATCTGCCAGAAGGTCCAACCACAGCTGAACCAGACCCTGGCTGAGTCTGTCATCAGACACCAAGTCCAGGTTTGAGTACCTGTCCAGGACCTCCAACATGCTGGCTAAGACCGGCGTCACGGTGGACTGAAGACACCGCCACAGGGTATGCCTTCAACACAATGTTTCAGTCCAGTTTTATAAGCAGGAAAATCATCCAACTCTCACTACACACCTAAAAATGTTCCTTTTTATTTTGTTCCCTGAAGTCCAGTTTTACCTCAGAGTCCCTCCCTCCTGCAGAGCCTGGCGTTTCTTGGCCTCCATGTTCACCCACTCTTTAGGAGCTCCCATCGTCTCTTCTCTCTGAGCCAGGGTTTCTGCCAGTCGGCTCAACAAAACTCTCTGAAAACCAGCTTTGATTAAAAAAAACATTTGATCAGAGATGTTGAAACCGTGACAGCTCTGTGAGCTCTGCAAATGCAAACTGATTATTTCGTCTTTGGGAAATAAAAGTGTTAAAAAAAGCATTAAATAAATTTACCTCCGGTTGGATTTGAACTATTTCCCAGAAGAGTCAGGAGGACGTTCATCCGCTGGATGCCCCTTGATGCCACACTGTCGGGGTCTCTCAGTAGCCCCACGGCTTTCTGAACACACGACCTCACTAAAGACAAACTGTGAAGGTGGGCTCCTTCAACCTGTAAGCAGACGCACTTTGTTTAAAAAGTACTTTTTAATAAAGATCTAATTTGCTTTACTATTCACACGTCCCACCTCAGAGTCGTTCAACATCACTGCTTCACCGTCTTTCTGATTTTCTGTGAAAGATTAAAAAATAGTTTTATTTTATAAGACATAAAAGTGAACTATGTTTACGGCCAAAATCAAGTAATTAGTAACAAAAGGAATTTGGGCAAAATTCAGATTCAAACATATAATTTTGGTTTTACTTAAATGTTTTCTTTTAATACAGCAAAAAAAAAAAAAAAGTACATTTAAGCTCGCAGAAAGTAAACACAATATAACACCATTATAGTTCGATTTTACATTTTTACATTTAGGTTTTGAGAATAAAAAAAAAAAAAAACTAAAAAACACAGTTGTTTTCCTTTAGCGACTTTATTTTGAAACAAAACAAACGTATTACTTTACTATCCAGTGCTATAATTTCTGGCAGAATTCCCATAATTTGTGATTTAAAAAAACTAATAAAACCCTGATGGTGCACATCTTTTACCTGGAAGTGCAGGTTTGAGCAGGCTGCTGATGAGAGTCCCACAGAAAACTGACAGATTCAGACTCATGTCCTCCGAGTCCCTCAGGTCATCAATGTGCACCGATTGCCACATGCCTTGAAAACAAAACAAAAAGTTTTAATAATAAAACAGGAGGTACATTCCAATAACATCCCAGCTTCCTCTTTGTCCTCACCTCCTTGGAAGCCGATGTACTGGGACTGACTTAGAATCCTTGAAACCTTCACAATAAAAATCACCCAACAGGGCTGATCCTCCAGTGACATCATGTAATTCATGGTGCAGTACCTTCAGACAGATATAAACACAGTATTCATGTAGCCAGGCACTTAAAATGTGTTCAAATGAAACTAGCTGCGTTAAGGTCTACTTTGCCGATGCAATGAGCTCGTCGCAGCCCTGGGATTCCTCCAGGTCCATCTGGATGAACAGAATGTGAAGTGAGTGGCCCGCATTTTGGATGAAGGCCCTAAAAAGAGTTATATAATAAAAAGGAGGCCATTATAAAGGAACAATCCTTTCTTTTATTAGTACTTTCTTTTAGGGTTGGGCAAAATTGTATCGTGTGCAATTAATCGTCAGAAAAACTTTAATCGATTATTTTTTGGCATTTGACGATTAATACGGTTAATGTCGTCAGGCAGACTGACTGAAGATTTCCCCGGTCAGTCTGCTCGATGCTCCTTTCCGCTTCAAATATGATGAACATTTAAAAAACAGGTTCTGTAAATTATGTATCAAACTCCAGTTTTACTTGGTCTATCAACATAATTTAAAAATTGGTGTATAGACTGAAGTCTGTAATTCTGAACAAATTTTTATGGAGAGCAAATCTTTCCTACTAGAGTGATTTAAATTGGTCATGTGACTAGGATATGAGGGCGTCCAGGGACTCCAGGGGGATTAATCGTCAAATTAATCATTATTGGCTAAATACCACAACTAATCGTGATAAATTTTTTTTGCCAATATTGCCCAACCCTAATTTCTTTGAGTTTGTACCGTGTTTTATTGCAGAAGGAAACTTCAGTGTCAAACTGGTGGAGCGACAGCAGGAGGATCCTGTCTGTATGTAGACCCAGAGAATGAGCTAAAACCCTCAGATCTGATCTGGTCAACAAGCTGGAGAAGGTAGTGATCTATGCAGAAACACAAAACAGAAGGGCTGTTGTTTGTTTGCTAAAGGACTGAAAAGAACCAATGAAGCAGAAATGTTTTTTGATGCCCCACCTCCAGAAACTTGCTGGACTCCTGATGTTTGTTTAAACAGTCTCCCAGAAAATCTCTGAGCGAGTTGTGATGCTGCTGCTGGAAGTACATTCTCTGGAGTTTCTCTCGCTCCTGGTTGGATAAATCTGAGTATTTGAGCCTCACCACAGCATCAGGAGTGGCACAGTTTAACAATAAGCCTTTGGCCAAGTTGAAGACTTCCTCCTCCTTGTTGTCTTTATTTTCTGTGTGCATCATTTCATCTTTTTCCACAATGTCTTTGTCTTCATCAACCTCACCGGATTTGTCATTGTTCATTTCCTCTGATTCATTTTCTTGCTCTGTGTCCATTGCATCAACAAACTCGTCTTCCATCTCAGTCGCCGAGTCTTCTTTGTCTGACTCAAGTGTTTTTATGTCCTGTTCTTCATTGTCTCCAGCTTTCAGTGCTCTCCTCTCCAGTGCCTGCAGCAGAGCACTGGCACACGCATCACTGTGGAAGCCAACAAAAATGTCAGACAGCTTGAAATCCTCGTTGGCTTCTCCGGCGAATTCCTTTGTCCATTCTCTCAGTTTGTCCAGAACCCGGTGCTGCCACGACTCCAGGTCAGTGCTCCGATCCACTATGTGTTTTTCCAACCTGTTGATGAGCGGCACAGGGAAGTGTTCATAGACCTTCTTCTGGTCTTCCACCACCACCAGTCTGAAGTTGGAATGCACACGACATTTGACCCTGTGGGAGCCCAAACCCAGATCAACATACTGCTGCTTACTGAGGTAGACGTAGTACTGGTTCAAGGCATCGTACAGGCTTTCGTAAAGATTCTGCATGTTAAGGAGAATGACGGTGCGCCCAGTCTCCATGCACGTTTTCACACGGTTTACGTTCCGGCAGATCTGGGCATACTCCTGGTCCTTTGGGAACCCTGAGCCAAAGATGATTTCAGGCGGTAGATAGTCTCCTTTGGCAAAGACTTGTTGCTGAAGGATATGGAGCGCTGCATTGTTGGTAGTCAGTAACAAGAGGTAACGGCTCTCTTCATTGGTACCATGATCAAGATTCTTTTTCACCATCTGCAGAGTCCTAGGTCTGGGTAACTCTGTGACATCTTTGAGAACTTCTTGAAAAAATACAACAGGGTCAAAACTCTCCGGCTGTCCACTGAAGTTACGTAAGATGGCCTCCACCAGCTCTTCTCCATCTGGTTCTTGTTGTGTGGACTTGACTGCCGCAAAGAGCATTTTGACAAGGCTGTAATAATCCCTCAGACCAAAGAACTGATTTTTGGAGGTCTCACTACAGATGTTTAGAAAGGCCTTTGCCAGAGATGGGAAAAGATGTTTGATTTTTAGGAGAATCTGTTTGGAGGATGAGCATATTCCTTTGGCAGTCTCTACAAGTTCATCCTCACTTGGGTCCCATCTGGAAACAAAAATCCCTCTGTTCATTTTTGCAGGGTCAAGAGCCCAGTTGGAGATCCCAACAAACCCGACCTTCATGTGCGGATCTGGTTTGTCTTTGTCAATACAGCCGTCCTCCAAGAGAGGATGAAGGGTCTTCAGTGGCATCTGTGGAGAATCTTCTGCAAGTCCTATCTCATCAAGCACCACCACTGAAACATACTCATCCATGTTTTTGTCCTTCTGGAAGCGAGCGCAGTTCCGGAACGTACCTATGATGCCCTCCGGACTTGAGTGAGGGCTGCACTGGAAGGAGACCATATGGACCTGTTTGAGTTTCCTGAACAGTTCACAGTGAGAGTTCTGTCCCTGCATGGCATCTGCTACAACTGTTTTAGCAAGAGACTTGGAGCTGCCAGGTTTTCCTACCAGAAAGAGTGGGATCCTGAGTTCTATACACACAACCATGAGGAAAACGTTCTCTTTGAGCGCTATGTTTTTGGCAATGGTCTCCCTTGTCTGGATGTTCTGGAGGAAGACGTCTTGACAAGATGAAATCTCTTCCTGTAGTCTGGCTGCAGAGTCCATTGGGTTTGGAAAGTATCTACAAATTTCTTCCAGGTACTCCTCTTTGGCCACAAGAGATGGGTAATAGCACACTCCAACAGCAAGAATTAAGCACTTCAGGGTCTTGTGATTTTCTTCAAGGCGATTGTAGTTGTTTAAAAAGTTTTGGCTGTGCTGGTAAAACCATACAAGGACTTTCATGGACCTCTCCACATCTCTTAGACTTACAAAACTGCATTCGTTCTTCCGACTTCGCATGTATTTCTGTGAGGCAGCCAGCACATTTGAAATAATGTTCCTGCAAGCTGCTGGCAAATGATGATCTGCTACTTTCTTCTGGACTATCTGTTTGATGTAAGAAAGCTCAGTTACGTCACTCAGCTGGCCAAAATCCCACACCAATGAGACCATGCTCGGAGGCAAAGGGTGAACTCTGTAAACGAGCTGCCTCAACGGTACTTTTCCAAGGCGGTCTTTTGTTTCATCTGCCCTCACCCGGTATCCCAATCCTGCACGTTCCAAACGCTCCACCATTTCAGGAGAGTGCTTCCTGTAAGGATTGCAGGCAGCTATTATTTTCAAGCCACTGTGTAACTTCAGAGGTTCGCCTTTTACTGTCTGGTCACACAGGATTTCTTTGATGGCAAAAATGGCCTCTGTGGTGTTGGCTTCGTCAAAGAACAAGATGGTGTCTAACTTGTGTCTTTGCTTGTTCACATGAGCAAGCATCTCAGCCTCATGCACCTTTCTGTAGATCATTTCTGCTGTAGTCCCACCGTGAACTTTGACAAGAACCATGTTCTCCACTGGTTTTTCTTCTCTCTGCAAAGTGCAGAGAAAACGGACCAATCTGGTTTTGCCACATCCAGTCTCACCCATGATAACAACTGGAATTCCGCACCGAAACCTCATGTGTATGGCAAGCATCTTCATCACATTGTCAGCAGTAAGCTCGTAAGTTGGGTCCGGATCAAATCCCCTGTCCATAATTCCTTTTCTTGCACCAACAACACAAGAAATCCTTTTGATTTTGTCTGGTCGAGGCAGCTGATCGAAGTCCTCGGTGAGGGAAATCCTTTGCCTCTGCAAACCTTGAAAAAGTTCATGAGTCATTACACGGTCTATCAAAACCTTGCCGCTGTGGGGATCAACTGCGCTGAGTGTTTTCTGCCTTGAACATATCTGCACATTAAACCCAAGGAAAGACATGGAGGAGTGGTCTGCATTAAAGAAAATGTATGGATGGGACTCATTTTCCCAACGTTTACGAAGTGTCAGACGAGTGATAAGGTCATCTTCTGAGCTGCTTTTGACGCGCAGCATTGGACTTTGGTCAGAAGTGTTCAGAGAGGGAGAGGCAAAATCTCTTGCCATGAGAATCATGAACTTCACAATGAAACCCTTAAAGTCAGGAAGTTGGTCCGCAAGAAAGTCTGGATCACAGAAAACTGAATTTTCACAGTCTTTTAGCTGCACATTGAGGAACCAGGAGAAGTTCTTCAGCTCGCCCCAAGATGGATCATCCATGCCACAGTACAACAGAAAGTGATAAAGACAATCACTGAGATTTCCAACTCTGGACCCTTCCTTGTAGTTAAAATGATTCAAACTCTGTTTCTGGTTGTACAGTCTTAAGTACTGGTATGGTCTCTGAATCCCTTCACTGCAAAACTCCTTTTCATCCATGAGTGGATCAAAATTGTTTTTTGTTGGAAACTTTTGACTGGCCAACATCTGCTGTACCTCTCTGGGAGGTTTACAATGAATGGTGGGCAGAATGTCAAGTAGTCCAAGTCTTATCTGAGAGAGAAAAAAATAAACATATTAAATAAAGAGGACAATATAAATACACAAATTTAAATCTTAAAGTTTTTTAGGAAATATTTACAAGAAATGTACTAAGATTTGTGTAGTACCCTAAAAAAGGCATATACCAATAAAGTCATAATATTGAATACATTCTACCTCTTTTGGTCTATTTTGAAGAGATGTGTTTGTATTCAGGACCTCCACAGTTATCAAATGATCTTCATTCCGTCTCCACAAGTTGCCGTGGCTGTCGCTCAAACAGCCCAAAACCAAGAGACGAAAAAGTACCTCCTCCAGACCCGAGCGAACCTGAATTTAAAGAGAAGGCTGATTCCTATGAACAGCCATGGAACAAGTTGTCCACAAGTACAAATGTTTGTGTACTTACTCCTGCCGTGTCAATGTGAAGAAGAACTGGGTCCTGCTCTCTCAAAGGGGACAGTTTCTCTGACAGACTCTTGATCAGAAAGTCTATGTCAACACATGGTTCAATCAGTCGGATCCTGATGTATTTTGCTCTTTGAGATTTCTGCTGGAACGTCTCAAGCAAACGATCCACATAGAGGGACTTCCCTGTTGTTTGAAAACACTGAAGTCAGGCTCACTTACTTATAAATTAAAGTCTTGTTTCTAACATACAAAGATCTCAATAACCAAGCTCCACCCTATGTCAAAGATCTTATTGTTTCATATTTTTCTAACTCTGACTGCCAGTTTACTTGTGGAATAAAAAACTAGGCTCAAGATTGAGCTTATTTTTATTTCTATAGTCACATATTGACGCTTGGTCAGGTTCCATCTGTGTCTGGTTTTGACCCGTCGGGTACCCACCTCGCGTCAGTTATGGACGAGATGGGGCGGAATCCATTGTCATATTTTCAGGAAGTGTAGAAAATGCACAAAAACTAACATCATGTCCCTAACCGTACTACTTGAAATAAACCACCAACCCTGATCCCTAAAATTAACCATTTTTACAAAGTGTAGGAAATTCACGTCAACTAAGAGTCCAAAACCTTAAAATTACCTAATATTTGCCCTAGACATCCTATCCCTGACCCCTCTACCTAAAATTAACCATGAACCCTGATCCCTAACATTAACCATGTACCCCAACTCAAAGACCCCTATATTTTGCGTCTCAACGCATCAAAACCGAGGGAACCCGGAAATGCCTGGTGCGTAAATAACTGACGCAAAGGGGTTACCCAACGTGTTTCTACCCTCGGTCACTGTCCTTACTCTTCCTACTTTCCCTGTTTGTACTTAAAATTGTTACGTCTCATAGAAACTACACTTGGATCAATCCAGTGTTTCTTTCTTGTCCTCTCAACCTCCAGTTGTTTAAGACAAATGGCTGCTAATCTTGAGCTTGGTTTTGACGTTTTGTTCCTGCCAAAAGTAATAATTTCTTTCCACTGTCGCCTCTGTTCTGCTCAAGAATGAACATTTTATGGAATTTTCTGGCTTTGTTATATAGATAACCTTTGTCAATTGGCTTTTCATAATATTCTATATGATAAAATGTACAAATTAAAGCTTTAGAATAAAATACAAACATAAACCATGACACAGAATTGTCCTTACCAACTGCAGGGCGTGCAGAGGACACCATCCAGACTGAGAGTCTGTCCGGGGAAACCAGAGCCACTGAGTTCTGCGACGAGGTGTTCAGGGTGAAATGGTGATGCAGATATTTCCTGCCACTCCCTTCTGTTAAACCCACACTAGCCGGTACTTTGTTGTTGCTAAAGTAAGACGGCACACATCTGTGCTGGTGCGCAATGGGACTGACTATCACCAAACAATAATGTGGGCTCGCACTTCTCTCTAGAACCTCATAGAGCTCCACTAAGGCTTCACTGACATCATACCCCAGCAGCCCGGGATTAACCAGAGAATAAATCTTTTTCCAGTTGTGTCTGGAAACTTGGCAGAGAGCGCGGCGCAGAAAGATCTCCACCTCTTCCTTGGTGGTTTCCTCTCTGCACACCAGGACCTCGTCAGAAGACGGCAGAGGCTGCTCTGGACTCTCCATGTAAAAGGACAGCGTTGTGGTGAAAACCTCCGTCGTTGAACAAAGCACGAGGTTTGGCTTTCCCTCTTGGAGGAACGTTGGGAGGTTTCTGATCACGTGGAGGGGACTGATTTCAGAGAGGCACGAAAGAAAGTGGGCCAAAGTCTGGATGTCCAGGGACTCGCTGAGGTACTGAGACATGTTCCGCTTAAACTGTAACCAGAGGTGTTCAAGACCCTTCTCATTTATGTGATCAGCTTCTTCTTCATCAGAAGAAAACTCCATCAAATCATGATCCACCTTCTCCACTGTGTGCCCCGGCTTAGCTGACACATCCATTGAAGTCTCATAAATCTCATCTTCCTCATCAGATTCAACACTTTCTACTTCCTCATCCTCTGACATCAGGCTCACAGCGTTAGTGTAAGCAGCTCTAACATCCGTTAGTGTGCACCGAGGCCTTATGGGAAACAGCAGGTGCCAAAGCTGTTGTGGAACAGAAGCCTGCCTCTGACACGCCTTGTGTATCCAGTGACACATGTGCACCAGCTGCTCTGAGGTGTAGTGATTCAGCAGGCCAAAGCTGGAGCGCATCTCGCCAATGAAGGAGCACCACTCCTTCTGGCAGGAGTCCATAGACTGAGCGAGTTCACGTAGCTGCTCCGTCACCTCTCCTTGGTACGACACCCGTTTCCCCCCCAGCGACGAGAAGGTAACGACGATGCACGGCTGCTGCTGCGGACAGCAGTGGACCTCAGCGGACCACTTCCTGAAGAGCATGTTGCCAGATGTTTGCATCTGAAGAAGGATGGTCCCCACTCTCTGAACTCCTTCAAAAACCTAAAACGCAATGCAAGCAAGGCTTTAATTAAAACAGAATCTTATTTTTATCTAATTTCTTTAGAAGTCCCGAGCCTCTGACCTCTGTGAATCTGTTGACTTGTTCTCTGCCGTGTTCCCCTTTGGAAGACATCAGCATGAGTTTGTTTTGAAGCTCCACCAGATCTTCAAGCTTGTATCTCTTCTCTTCTCTGCCCCTCTTTACCGTCACCTGGATCATGTTTTGAAGGCATCTCTGAAAACAAACAGGACCCGTTAGAAAACATCTAAAACAGTTTGTGTGAACTCAGTCTGCATTTTATAACAAATACCGACCATCTCCTTGTTTTCGTCAGACCATCCGATGTGATAAACTCCGTTAGCGTTGATGGAAGAGGCCAGCGAGAGCGAAGACTGCTCCACCGAGCCGTGAGTCTCCTTCAGGGCTTTCAGCCAGCTCAGCAATCGAGTCGACTCCCTCTGGAAAAAACGTCAACAGTATATTTGTTAATTTTGTTCATCTATTGTGGGTTTTTTAAATACTTTTTAAAATATTTTAACAAATTCAAATAAAATTGACATACAGTACATTAAAATATTTTCAATTTCTTCAAAATTATTCTGTAAAATGAATCTGTGTTTTTGTGCGGTATTTGCAATAGACGGTAGAAATGGTATGAAGTTGGCCTATGGTAGAAATTTTCCCTCTACCGTCCTGTCATCAGTTATGTCATCACACCTGTGTCAACACGGCTGCGAGTGCAGAGACAACTGAGCAGGAGGAATAAATATAGTGTTTTAAAACACGTAAAGAGAGAATAAATCCTCAAAATTTCCCCCTCCCGCTGTAGAAAAGTTACATCGTTTCGTGTACCCAGATCATTCCCTCCCTCCTGCTGCACGTCGTGCAGAGCGAAGCTTTAACAACTGTGGTTTTTTCACACCCAAGTAGTCGAAGAAAAAATTTGTTTTTATGTTTTGTTACCCACAGAGATGATAAAAAAGGATGTGGACGTTCGTTCAGTCATAAATCCATCTTGCTAATATAACAGCAGGCAGAAGCTCATTGTATGGCAGGCAGATATTACATTTATTTGGCTTCACCACACTTACATTCCAGTTATCTGAAATTGTTATATAAATAATTCTTTTGTACTTATGTTTAATTTCATTTTAACTACAGCAAAAATGCTGGGTTTGTGCCAAATAAATGCTCTAAAAATTACATTATCTTTGCTTTTAATGATCATTTTCTACTGCGATATATACTGTTACCACAAAGGGACTCAATTTATACCGTGATATGAATTTGTTTTTAACTAATTTTGCTGATTGTAGCCACTGTTTAAGCTTTATTTGTTTTATAACTTTAGCGACAGTTTTGCTAACAATAGCATCCCTTTAGCTCTTTTCAGCTACTTTTTTTGTTTTAAGTTTAGCTTTAGTATTCTTATTATTAGCTAATTTTTTTGCTAATTTTAACTTTAGTATTTGTTTTACTATTTGGATACTATTTTAGCTAGTTTAAACTTCAGATTCTATTTTGCTCTGTTTAGCTACTTTTGCAAATTTCAGCTTTAGCTTTTGTTTTAATTTTAACATCTGTTTTGCACATTTTACCTACAGTTTGTATGTTTTTAGGTTTAGTATCGGTTTTGCTAATTTTAGCTTCTGTTCTGACCATTAACACAACTCAGTTTCAGCATCCTCAGCAATCATTCATCAATCAGCGTTCTCTCTTTTTGCAGAAATATTTCTAGTTTCTTTCGCAATTTGATTCCAAGAAGTCTTTCAAAGTGATCTTGATCAGCAGTTCTGATCAGCTGAATTTTCAGTCCAACAATTTGACAATGACTCTATATTTCCGCACAGGAAGGAGAAGAGGATTAATACCAGTTTGTCAGGGAGTTTGTCGTCTCTGCTCTGGGCGTCCCACACCTGATGAGCACATTTCATGAAGTCCTCGAAGCCCGCCCGAGGGGAGAGGGAGTAGAGCAGAGGAGCGTAGCCCATCACCGCGTCGTGGAAGCAGGCCACCTGGTCGATCTCCGTGTCGTTCTCTCCAGCAGATATCGAAGCAAGGTCGACGTAAACTTTCACATCGCTCATATCTGTTGACGGGACAAAAAAAGTGAGCAGATGGGACCTTCTGATTATTTTAAAAAAATGCTGTAATCCTACTTTTAAGGTTCTCCTTGACCCAGCTGATCAGAGTCTGGCTCTTTAGAAACTCTTCCAAACACGCAGTGTGCTGTCTGGTGATGGTCGAGAGCTGCTGACGGGCATGAAACAGGTCATCTGTGAGAGAACTCAGGACCCTCTGCTTGAACGATTCTTCATCCTGTTAAAAAATAATGAAAGAACTCAGCATTCTCACAGTATTAAATCAAAACCTGGTACTAAAACGGATTGCATATTTATTATTTAGATTAATTTCTAATAAGTTTGAGACAAGTTTGAGAAAGCCACTGATGTCAGAAGGTTAGATTACCAGCTGGCTGAGGGTGTCGATAGCAGAGAAGTTTCCAGAAAGCTTCATTTGTTCTGCGATTTTCAGCACTGCTTTGGCTGTAGCCGCTGCCTCGTGGAGCTGCCGGTACTTCTGGATCTGAGCCAGCCTCAGGTTTACCCAGTTCTCCTCAGAGCTGAACTCTGCAGAAATCACCTCCAGCATCAGATTCAGCTCATTCCTCAGCAGTTTCCCGTCACCCTGATCGCCAGACTCCACCAGCGCCTGGTCGAGCTCCTCGAACGTGATGTTGGCCTCCGCGATGCTGCTGCCAAGCTGGAGGAACTCCTCCACCAGAGGACTCCAGGTGTTCTCGTAGACGTGTGAGAGGCTCACCTGAGCAGGAGGCGGGGCAGGGAGCTTCGTTGCTGCTAAGGATGCTGCCCGTTTGACCCACGAGGACAGAATCAGGTTGCTGTGATGTAACTTGTGCATCTCACGGGACATTTTTAGGACATTGATGCTGGTTTTATACCAGACGACCTGTGGAGGACCGGTCTTCTGCAGCTTTCCTCCTGCATCAAAGGCCTGAACAAGCACCAGTCTGCTCAGGCTCACAGCCTGAATGTCTGCTCCGTGCTGCGCCTCCAGAGTCGACATCTCAGGAGCTGTTAACCCAAGAAAACATCATGCAAATATATTAAATCAGAAAAATATACAGCATGGATGCAAAAATTATCATAATTTTTAGATCTGCCCACCCGTGATGCTCTCTGTGACTTTTGCCATCATCTTCATCAGTGTGCTGATTTCCTGCCTGCGATGTAAGAAAGCGTTCAGCTCCGTCTCTCTCTGAGCCAAAATCAGCTCCGCATCAACAGGAACGACCACCGACTTTGTGTTCTTCTTGTCTGTGGAGATGTAATAATATATTAAAACAGAGTTTCTCTCGTGGATTTTATTCAAATTACTGACAACAGAGGGATCATACACTGCTGGTAAAGTCTCTTAAACTGCTCCTGATATTTCAGGCAGATCTGCAGGTGTCCAAGAGACACGTTTCCTTCAAGCAGAGACACAACCAGAGACCTGACAGCCTCCACGCAGCTGTGGACCACCTGTCCTGCGGTGTCGTCCACCTGGATGGACCTCCAGTCACCTGAGACAAAAAAAAAGATAAAATGAAACTTTAATGACACTAAGAAGAAATCACCTGCAACATTAGTGTAAAAGTTGCATCAGCATTCAAACATTTATTACAAATAGATAAATAAGTGACCAACAGCTGGAGAGCAGATAGTTCATGGCGGATTGAGGATCCAGCAGCTGGACCACCGTGTTGTCCCTGAACCGTGCTGCAGACTCGACCACAACGGCCGACATGAAATCTGCTGGAATGTCTTTAACCTTGAAGCTGAGCGCTCGGATCAGGTCTCCCTCCTGTCCTCTCTACGAGAAACGTGACAAAACTCTGTCAACATATTTGGTGCTTTCAGTAAATGAGTTATAAAGAACATTTGTGGTGCAAAGCTCAGCTCAGAAGCACGTATAGACCAGGGTTATTATAGTTAACTAAAACTTACTAAATAACAAGAACTGAAATTTAAAAAACATTTTAGTTAACTAAAATAAATAAAAACTGTAATAAAATGAAACTAAAACTGTATAATCTTTACAAAACTAACTAAAACTGAAATAATAAATATTATATCCTTAGTTTTAGTGTTTGTCAATTTATTTATTTTTTTAATTGAGTAGTTTCACATTAGCTGCAGGCAGCTTACAGCATCTCATTATAACAACACTTGTTTACAGTCTGCTGCTCAGCATCGTCTGCTAAATTTGGGAGAAAGTGGCGACGTCCACTTTGAGATTTCTTTGAATATGACTGCAAGAAAAATCAAAGCAAAGGTCTTGTAGTGGAAACATGTGATAAAATAGGTGGGATACTTCTCAAGGTAAAAACTGCATGAATCAAGCTCACACAAGAGCTGACTATGACTATCTTGACACGCTAGCTTCTCTCAGCAGCTCCCATGAAGAATAAGCAACAAGTAGCACCAGGTTGGAAACAACTATTGTCATTGTCCTAAAATAAGTCCTTAGTTGGTAAAACTGAGTTACGCAGTTATTTTAGGAAGGTGTTGCTATAATGGAGGCTTTAACTAGCGATCAAATAGCTGCTGGTTAGTTAACTCGCAGGAACATCACAAGCTGGAGGATGTATTGGCAAAACTATAAAAAAAAATACCAGAACTAATAAAAACTAAACTAAAACTAAGCATTAAAAATGCAATAATAACTAATAAAAACTAGCAAATCCACTTTTAAAACTAACTGAATTAAAAGAATAAAAGTCACAACAAAATAAAACCAAACTTAATGAAAAATCCAAAACTATTACTGTAGATCAGCAGGTTTTTATTGCACTAGACAAATAAAAATGCACAAATTTGTAACTGTTAACAACATTCACACTTGTTTCTAAATTCATGACCCTCTGGAAACGTTAGGTTAGGTTCATCAGACTTGATTTCTTATTAATTTAAAAATAAATGAGGTAAACTTTGTTAAAAGTTTGATGCGTCTTAAACTGAGATATTTGGGAGAATAAAAAGAGTGAATTATTAACGTCACACCTGGCAGGTTGTCTTGATGGCCGACTCGAAGGCTTCATGGAAACAGGTTTGAAGATCTTTATGAGTTTTCCTTAAAGCTGCTGAGGTCGACTCCAGGCAGCAGACCAACACTTTATCTTCATCACTTAACTGCAAAGAAGCAACACACTTCAGTACTGATGTGGTGTTGAAGCTGAACGGACAAAAAAAACAAGAGCTTCACTGACTTTAGATATCCTCTTCTTCAGGTCTTTCCTCAGGCTCGCCTTCCAGCACAAGGACATGTCTTCAGAAGAACTTTCAGCTTTCAGCAGCGAATCCCACAGCTGGAAGGTTAACAAAGACGTGACTGTATGAGGACGTATAAACTACATGATTACAAGAGGTCTGGGCTAAAGCTGCTGCTCCTGAGACTCAGGGGGGGCAGCAGTGACTGCTTATTCTGTGACTCTAAATAAGAAGATAATGGATGGTTGTGAAGGAAGTTTTGTGACTGATTAACTGAATTACATGGCAGCCATATCGTTTAAACAGAGGAAGGGAGTCAGTGTGTCTTATCAATATGAGTCTGATGTAAAAGGTACCACCTCCAGGGGTGTGACCAGGAAGTCAGATGTGTTTAAAAAGGTGATTCAGTTAATCATTATGTAGTCTTCTCTTGGACAGATGCTGATTCTGGGACAGTGTTTTGGTTCTGATAAGACCCAAGGTCTTTCACTCTCAGGCCTGCTGCTGGCTGCCTCTGGACCTGATTGGGGTCAGATTCTGAAAACTTATTTCGACAATTTACTGAACACTATTTTCCTACAGTTGAACTAGCTAAAAGTAGCAGAACTCCAGCTAAAAGCTTGTTGTATTGTCTTGTTTTGGACATTTTATTCATTAAAACCTTGTTAGCCGCATACCTCGATTTCTTTTGGGTAGTTGAGCATTGTTGCTGCCATCAGAGGTTTTTGCAGCCGTTCTTCTCTCCACTCACTGATCCTCTTCTGCACAGCAAACACTTCCTCCATCAGCTTCTGCTTTAACGTCTCAAACTCATCCTCTTTGGACTAAAACACAAGAAACAATATTAAAAGCTAATGCTAATATGGGTGCTTCGGAAGCTGGAGAAAAAGATTATTACCTCTTTTCTTAGCTTAACTTCTATCATTTCTGCCAGTTTCAGCACCAGCTGGTAGGACAGAACCACAGTTTGGTACCACGGGACGACTCGAGCCATCCTGCAGGTGTTCTTCACCACGTTTATGCTGCTCAGGAACACCTGCTGGAGGTTTCCTGACTCCATCATTCTGAAAACACACAGTTAAAGTCAAATAAACTATAAAAAAACTGTTTAATTTTCCTGTACATTTTCAGCACCATTTATGCTGTTTTAGCTGTTTATATAATAAACGCTTAGCTCGGTGTTCTGTTATTGAACTTCTGTGCTCGTCATGGATTGTCCATAACGAACACCATGTTCAAGCATAAGGGTGTCCATATGTGCTCTTGGCAC
>JAUBOC010000056.1:20048347-20061271 GCA_032275365.1 Anablepsoides cearensis
ATAAACACAATTTAATCTTGTTTCTGTTCTTTCCATGTAACATGATGGATTAAAAAGAAGGATTTAACAACATTTTATACAAAGCAGGCAGCCGCGCTGCGCGCATGTGTGTGTGTGTCTCTGCACTTTTGTGTGTCAGAGAGCGAGCCTTGAGAAAAGGAAAGGAGGGGGCAAGAGGGAGGGGGCGAGGTGTCGCTGCAGCAGCCAGGCAGCTGCGCTTCTGTGGGAGAGCAGGGCTGAGCTGAGGCGCTCTGATGGTACAGAATTATTGCAGGATGCGCTCAGAATACGAGAAAACGAGACACTTCACTGAAAATAAGGGGCATCCCAGCCAATAGGGCAGTTGGTAACTCACAGTATTTGCATGACTTGTTAGGTAGCGGGGGAGTGGTCATTAACAATATAAGTGTAGGCGCTCGGAAATCTCCGTGGGTGCTCCAGCCCCGGAGCACCCACAAAATCGGCGCCTATGCTCCCTGGTGAGGTGTTCCGGGCACGTCCCACTGGGAGGAGGCCCAGAGGAAGACCCAGGACACCCTGGAGGGACTATGTCTCTCGGCTGGCCTGGGAACGCCTTGGGATTCCCCCAGAGGAGCTGGCCCAAGTGGCTGGGGAGAGGGAAGTCTGGGTCTCTCTGCTCAGGCTGCTGCCCCCGCGACCCGATCCCGGATAAGAGGAAGACAACGGACGGACGGATGCTTAGCTCATTCACGAGACGGGTGCTAAAACTTTAATATATTCAATATATAGGAAATTTTGTTAACAATTAGCCCAAAGAAATACATTGAGATATTTTAATTTCTTCAAAAATATTGATCCATTTGAAATCTGCTTCAAGACACCAGTTCTGCTTTTGTTTTCTAAAGCTACTTTGTTTTTTTCAAGCTAGCTTTACAAAAATATAATTTGTCTCGTTCTGTACCTGTCCTTTTCTTCGTCCACCTTCAGCAGGATGTGTCTCAAAGATTTATGAGCAAACTGTGTACAGACAGGACAAAGATTACTAACACAAAGTTATATTATAAATACTAAGTACTAGTCTTGTCTTCTTACCTTTATGCTTTCCTCATTTTTGTTTAGATCCGTTTTTTCTGCATATTTTCGGAGTCTGAACATCAAACTCTGGATCAGGTGTCCTGAATTCGCTCCTGTCAGATCTGAGAATTCAACGACATCATCCGAAGGGATCAGAGTCAGCCAGCCCTGCAGGAGCAGAGGCGTCTCTGCAGCTGCTGATAAATGCTTCTGGATCAGTGAGAGAATCCTCCTGCAAGAAAATTTATTATAAACCCATTTATTAAATGTCAGGGAAAGTAAAAAAAAATCAATCAATGTGGATTTGTAACAAACTCACTTTCTTTTGTCCGTTTGAAATTGCATGTTTTCTCTGAATCTGTTGAAGTAGACTTGGTCAAGCCCGGACCAGTTTTCCTCTTCGATAGTCGGACCCAGTTTCGTGGCCTCGGCTCCAGGCTGCCTGAGGCTGAAGAGCAGAGGGAGGAGCAGAACGAGCTCCGCCACAGAAGACTTGACACAGAGGTTCATCAGACCCAACACGGTGCTGAGAGGAAGAAATCAGTTTTTATACGACGACACAATAAAGATCAAAACACTAAATAAACCAACTAAAAGCTACAGTTTTTTAAAAATCCTACTTTTCTTTTACAGGAATTAAATCAGCCTGAGACCAAAAATACAAAAAGAAACTTTACAATTGTGAGTTGTCAATGGAAGCAGACAACTCCTCCAGGTTTTTGTTGTCCATCGCGGTGTTTGAGGAAATCAGGACACACAGCTCAGCCCAGCCTTTAACTCCCAGGTCGACCTGACAGAACCTGCTGACCCGAAAGACAGACAGACCCAGAACAACAGGACTGGTGTTCCTGCAGACGCCCGGGACTTTCTCCTTTGGTTCTCCTTTTAAGATTTGAACCAAAGTTTCTGAAATCAGCTCCAATGCCTGCAGATGCAAACATTTCAGATTCAGATTCTCTTTATTGTCATTCAAACATAACATCAGTGATGCACTGTAGAACAAATTAACATGCATATTAGCTCAGTGTATCTTTTGGTCATTGGATTTTCCTTTTTAGAAAAGGGTATTAAAAACAAGAAACAAGTAGCTATTTGATTTTTGTTTTAAAATACAGAAATTAAAATGAAAATACAAAACTTTTCTCATTCTTGAGCAAAATTTTAAAAATGATTTGTTTCTTTTTTTGTTCTGGTAAACAAAATAGAGATCTACTTTAAAACAGAAACGAAAAAAGGCAAGTTTGTTCATATTCCACGACAGATAGTGCCAATGTATCCCTAAAATAATATGTTCCCCCACCAGAAGGGGCACTCACAATATCAAAGTTATTCAATGGACATCCCATTACAAGTAAAACACATCAATATCTGCTTCGGTGTTGAGTATATTTGCCAAATATTTACTTAGTATCAAATCAATATCAAAGTACCACCCATCCCTCGCTGAAAGGAACAGTCTGAAACAAACTGACAGAAAAAAGCACAGATTTTGTCAAAAGGCAGAATTAAAAAAAACTTTTTTTTTTTTTTGCTTTTTGCTTTGCTTTTTTTGCTTTTTATTGAGAGAAATGCAGGCAATAGCCTTTTATTATGCAGAGATGGCAGGCGAGCGCCCCTTCTGGTAGAGTAACAGATTATTTTGGGGATACAGTAATTTGGCACAGCCTGTCGTGGAATATGAACAAACAAGCCATTTTTCATTTCTGTTTTAAATTTATTTTCTTTTTTCTTATCCTAAACAGTGAGTGAAACACAAATTATTGGAATTTTTCTCATCTCTCTTTGACACTAAGAATGAGAAACACTTTGTATTTTCATTTTAATTTCTGTGTTTTAAAACAAAAATCAATTAGCCACTTTTTTCTTGTTTTTAAATATCCATTTCTAAAAGGAAAATTCAATGACCAAAAGACACACTGACCATATTAGCACACTACATAAACAGTTTGAAAAACTATAAATTTATGTAAAGTTATAAATGCTAAATTAAACAAGGTAAAATATGTTAGGCTTATAAAAAATGGAAAGAAATACAAATAAAATAAAGTAAAACTAGGATAAAGTAAATTCCAGATCGAGATGTAGGTGGTGTAAAAAGAGAGAGATGAATAATGAGGTGCATAAATTTGCATTTGTGTTATGTGTGCAAAAACAATGACCAGGTAAATGAGATACTGTTATATTATTGGTTTTGAAGTTTTTCAAGTCATTTATTACTGGTTGAAAGTTGTGAGATTTAATAAATCAGTTTAACATTTCTCACAGAACCAACCTCGACTACAGGAGGATGAGATCTGTCTGAGTAAATCATCCTACGAGGGGCTGAACTGAGGCTCTGTGAAAAATTCTTCAAGTTGTGACAGAGGCTCTCAGTGCTCTGTTTGTCTGATGGAGTCCACTTCTGGAAGATTCTGTTCAGCAGAGCTGCCGCTGCCGTCTGCCAGGCGTCTGAAATCTCCTCGCCTTTTGATCTGCCCAGACCAACCATGTTAAGGCCGGATTTAAAAAAACTTTTGTCCTGTCGGCAGATGAATCCTTCGTAAAGGTGAAGCTCTGGATAAAACACCAGCAGGTTTATAAATAAGGATAAAACAAAGCAGGACAAATGTTGGTTCACATCAAGTCTCAAATTTACCTTTTATGTTTAGGTTCCGTGGAATTTCAAGAAATCTTGTGGCCGTTTCCGAAATTTCTTTGTTTCTTTGCTTTACAGCATAAGAGTACATCAGCTGAGAACCTCGATTCAAGACGCTTTCTTCAACGAACAGACTTGCTTCAATCAGGTATCCTCCCTGATTTAATCCACTGAACAGAAGTGAATAAAAATGAAGGTGAATCTGAGACATTTCTGCTTTATGTGCAGAATAACAAAACCTCAAAATCAACACCAGCCTTGAACGTCTCACAGTGGTCCTGCTCGTCTTTAATTACTTAATACTGTTACAATAAAACATTTTGACCTGCTGGCTTGTTTGAAAAGTCCTGATCTACATCCTGATGAACATGTTTGAAAGGAACTGAAACAAGATGTCTGGAGAAGGAACCCTTCAAACCTGAGACATCTGGAGCCTCTGCAACCTACAGGAGGAAACTGAGAACTAGGTATCACCTGGGACACAACGATTCAATATGATTTTTTATATAGTGCAGCTCAATTCAATTCAATTTTGATACATATTCATTTCTAATTATTAATACTTTTGCTACATCTTAGAATGTTGTTTTTTCAATGTTAGTGTTGAGTGTTTTTTTATACCTTTAAGCTATGAATGTTTTACTGTATTTTATTATACAGCACTTTGATCCTTTGGGTGAGTTTTAAAGGGCTTTATTAATAAATTCAATTAGATATAATATTACACTATATATTTATAATTATAAAAAACAAAATGTGTCCAAATGTCTGATTTTAAGAACGAAGGCACTTCCAGAATATCACGTGCAGCTTGATGTTCTTTGCTCTGAACAGGAATTGTTATACTGCCCCCTAAGGGTTGGGGTGAAGTGTCAATATTAAAATAAAGTAAATTGATATAGCTGCACAATATATTGTTTTGCGTTTTGTCACATAAATGGCATATTTTCTTTTTATATTGGCTCAGCCAAAGTGAAACAGGAAGTGACATCAAAGGTAGGCCTGCACGATATTAGGAAAACCTGCGATGTGCGATGACACTGCCTAATATTGCGATGACGATATGACTTGCGATAAATGAACAAATACATATGTAGTGTTTATATATTTCTGCTCTGGGTTCAAAGCCAAAAAACAACCTAAAAAAACCTAATCATTCCAGATATCTATCTAATTAACCAAATACATGAAGAGCTCCATTAGATTGATGAAATACTTCAAGCTTCCATCTGAATAACAAAACGCATAAATGCAAACTTCCGAGTCAAACATTTATTGCAGTTTATGCAGTTGTTGCGATATAAATATTCCGCAGGCTATTATTGCGATGACGATAAATTTTCGATATATTGTGCAGCCCTAATCAAAGGGGAACTAAATATAAACTCTTTGGTTTATTGAAATAAAATTATTTGAATTCAGACTCTTCTTCATGTCTCTTGATAGTGACTCAAAATAATCTAAAGAAATATCAAATTCTTCTCAGTCTGTGTTGTTAGCCATTATAACAATGCTCACCTTTGACATCACTTCCTGTTACTTGCGAATATCTCAACAAGGGTTCATCTCAATGTCGGGGAATTTTTTTTTTGCTGTATGTTATTTTTCAAAAATTGACGCCACAGGCAGTTTAAAGTGTTACTTAAGTTGATTGTTGAAAATTCCTGTATTTTTTCATATCGAAATTTACATAGCAGGGTTAGAAAAAACACAATGTCAGTTTTTTTCAATATCATTTAGTCTTAACATCGATATATATATACTGATATTTAGATTTTTAAGCACAGCCCTACTGAGAACCTCAGCAAATGTTTCCAGACACTTTAGAGACTCCCTCCAACTTGTCATAAACCAGTGAGACACTAACTTTAATACATTTCCATAAAACATGTTTAAATGTTTATATGATTGAAGTCACTAAATTCAGACCCAATGTGTAAACTCATCATTTTACAGCTTGTACAAAACGATCAGTACTCACAGAAAATGTGTGATTTCAAACGGCACATTTCCTCCATTGTAAAAGAGCACAAGCTTGTCGTGTTCCTGGTTAAATCTAAACTTTTTATCCAGCACGGCACAGATGTGGAAGGTGAAGGTGGGCGCTCCTGGTGGCGGTCTGATGGGGCTTCGATCGCTGTGGACAGAAAAAGATTTGTGTTTTCAGATCAGCCTCACAGTTTGATGGAGATGTTCGGTCTTACCGAGCGTTTTGAGATGTTTTATCAGCTGTTCTGGGCTGTTTATCACCTCCTCCTTCTCCAGACACGACTTTGGCGTACAACTTTGGTGTGTCGTCTTTTTGAGGTCGAGACGCTGCTGCGTCAGCGGCCCCACCTGCAGACGGCTCAGTCTCCTCTTTAGGTTTGGACTCTGATGACGCTCCATCTTTGACTGGATTTTGATTGATCTTTAATGGAGTCTGAGCAGCAGCTTTATGTTCAGGTTCATCTTGTTTCTGCTGCGTCTCAGCAGGACCGTCTGAGTCTGTCTGAATCTCTTTATCACTTGTGTCTCTTTGTGTCGTCATGTGGAAGTCAGTCTGTGTTTCCTGATGTTTCAGAGAAACAACCACAGTCTGTGTGAAACGGTTTTTACCTTCATGTTTTCCTGTTTGAGTCTCAGCTTCCACCATCTTTGAATCTTTTGGCTGTTGATCATTTGAAACATCTTCAGCCTGCAGATGCTGTTCTTCTAAAAGCAAATCTCCCTGAGTTTGGCTGCTTGTCGTCTCCACAACCTCTTTCTCCTCCTTTTCTGTGATTTCACTTTCTGAGACAGTCTTCTTCCTCCTCCTGTTTCTCCTTCTCCTCTTTTTATTATAAAATGTCCTGCTGGGATTCTCTGAAGCCTGTTGCTAGAATACACACAACAGTTTCATAATGACTCACATGCATCTGAAACACCTGACTGAAACATTTTATTGCTGCATTTATACCTCATTTCTCTGTCGTGGTCTTTTGGTTGCAACATCTTCAGTTTTCCTGGATTTTCCTTGAGATTCAGGAGTTCTGTTGAGGTTTTCCTCCATCTGTGTCCCACTTCTCTGATATCTGATGGATATAAACATAAACCCCCTATAACTATAAATCTGTTCAAATCAGCTGCAATACTAACAGTAAGGGAGAGGTGAAATGATTAGATTTATATTGTTCTCAGGTTTTTACACAATGATAATAAACCTCAATGATCATTATAACACATAGTCTCAGAGGACCTTTAAGCTAGATTTGAGTGTTATTACAGTGAAAAAGCAATAAGACATGTATAACTTCAGCCCCTTAGTTGTTTACAACAACATTTATTAACTGTGAAAGTAAAAAGGAGCGTTTAAAACAACAATATTTTAGTTATGAGGTGTGTTTAGCTTACCTTTGACTGTTCCCAGCTCCAGAAACAACAGAAATGCAGCGAGCTTCATTACCCAGCCCCTTTAGGTAAGTATAAGAAACCGTCTGTAAATATGTTTACTTACATATAGTGTAAATTTTATTGATACATGTTTTTTGTTGAAATTAATTTAATTATATAAGTGAATTTTCTTTATTAAAGCTAATAAACAGGTTTTCGTGGGTAAATTGGCAGATTGCGCGTTGTTTAATTCGTTTTTCTCCTGTTGACTTGTAGGTAATTTTTTGACGGTCTCTTAAATAAACTCAAGTCTTTTCGGTTTCGTTTCTTTTGGTTGCATCGAAGGAGAAACCTAAGCTGCGTTCAAGTGCTCCTTGGACTTTTCAGTTTCAATTTTCAAAGAGGAAGTTCCAATTTTATATCTTATTCCACGCGCTTCGTATCCTTGCAGATATTTTTTGACTTTTTTTTTTACAACAATACGTAAATATTAAAAATATAATGAAAAAAAAATACATCAAAATATTATTTTAATTAAACAATTTTATTAAAGAAAAGGCAAAATACACAAAACAGAAACCAACATGTTCTAATTATCAAGAAACTTTATCTAAAAATACCGTACTAAAAAGTAAACAAAATAATATTTTATTTTTGATTTAGTTCACTGAACATTTCTTGACATTTTGCAATTATAAACCCAAACAAAACAAAACTCTTATTGAATGTCAATTTATTTATAGCACATAAAAACAACAAAAGTTGACCAAAGTGCTTCACAATTCAACCAAATGAATAAAAACAACAAAGCAACACAGAAATGTAAACAATAAGATCAATTTAAAATAGAGAAAAAAAAAACATTAAAAACATTAGCTTTAAAAGAATCTCAAACTCTACCAGAAGGAATAAAAATAACTCCAGGATAAAATAATAACACTAATGTGTTGAAAGGCAAGCAGCCAAAACATTAAAGGTAACAAGTTCACAGACAAACATATTTTATAATTATAAAAACACATTTTAATATTTAGGAGGAAACTTTAAAGCAGAATATAGATTTTTGTACATAGACTTGTTATATATACCTCCATGTATTTGTAGGGACATGACGCCCCATGGTGGCAAAGTTTTGTATCATAATTTGTATATAGAGTTCAGGTAACACAGTTTATTTTAAAGATAAGAAAAGTAATAAAATAGTGAATAAAAAAAGAAAGATTTCTGCTCAATTCATTGTGATATTCAGGTCAGAGCCAATTGCACTGCAGATATTTGACACATTAAATTTATAATACCTGCCCTAATCTGAATAAGAACACCACAATGCATTTACTCGTGACATGGTTCTTCAAATGAAACAATAATTTTAATGCATTATAAAAACACATTATGATGCAGAATCCGGTCACTGTTACTGTGAGTCGATGGGTTTCTTGATTCTTCTGATGACAACCCTGCTCCTCCGCCCAGCAGGCCCACCTCCAGCAGCATCTCTTCCTGGCACTGATCCAACAGGTCGAGGTTCTCCTCTTGGTGAGGCTGGTTTCCTTCCCAAACGCACTTCGTCCACAAAGGCCTCAGCGTCTTCGAACTTAGCTGTGAGCTCGGTGAGACGAGCTTTCAGGGCGTTGAACTCTTTGTAGAGATCTCCCAGGGCGTCTGACAGAGGCTGGATCCTGCAGAGGGAAACAGATTCTTTGATCCCCCCGCATGCATCATCTCCTACACATCTGTAATTATGATGTAAACAATTATTTTACTGTGCAGAAATCTTGATCAACCCCTGACAAACATGCCGTAAAATCTTTTTCTCTCAGTTTCAGTCCAGCTCCTGACCTCTGACCTCTGAATGACTCAGTGGATGAAGAAGGTTTTTTGCTCACCTTCCATAGTCGGGCAGCACGGTGTTGTGGTCGTGCAGCAGCAGATCTTTAACCTGAGTCATGATGGCGTACTTCCAGTTGTCTAAAACCAGCGAGAGGTTCGAACATCCTCTGCTGTTCGTCCTCTCTGCTGCAGGTGAGCAAACCAACGAGAAAACAGCAACTTCTTGTTGCCGAGCGTGCTTGAATAAAAACAAAGAGAACATGCAGGGTCTGTGTTTTCAGGAGAATAACTCACCCTCACTCCTGTGATCCCACTCTGCTTTCTGTTTCTGAGCAGAGCACAGAGTCGCAGACAGAACCAGCAGAACTCCAGAAATCCTCATCTTGTCAGAAACACCTGAGGTTTCTGAGAGGAGCATCAAGAAAAGTTCAGGAAGCCTAAAGAATCCAGCGTGCAGAATGAAAACAGCTGCTCTGTGTCTGGATGAGAGGAGGGTCTTCAGGCTCGGCCCACATCAACAGAAATCTATAAAATCCCTTTCCATCTGTCCAAACGTCACATTTTAAAGGGTGTAAAATATAAAAAAGTTTGTTAATATCAGTCCGATGGTTTGTTCCTCTTGTTTATTGGCTCAGAATTTAAACGGAGAACATCTGCAGTTCTTCAGGGAACACCGGTGGAAATGTTTGATGTTACAGGGTCAACATTCCTGCTCTTCATCTGCTGCCCATCTGCACATCAATTAGACATAACGTTCTAATAAAAACAGAGAAATAATGAGAATGTGACCTAGAGCTGGTGATTAAGATGCTGAATCATTTTGAATTGGGTCTTGTGGAAAAGTTATGTTTCGTCAGAAGCTCCAGACTTCATGTTGCTCTAAAAGCTTTTTTCTTTTTAAAGAATTCAGTTGGTGCAGATTTCTAGCTGCTGGCTGGGTTAAAGGTCACAGAATCACTGGGGGAAGGGCCGGGCGGAGTCAGAGGGGTGGTCAGGGTGCCACCCCCAATGATTGACAGGGGATTTTGTTTTTTTGTGCATTTAGATTTTGTTCAATTGTATTTTACTACTGTATAAAACAAATTTTCAGCTGTGTATGCACAAAAAATGGTTGGATTAGCATTAATGGTTATCCTAATTTGGGATTAGCATCGGCAAGCTTGCAATCGTTTAGTACACACCACAACAAATAAGTCTTAAAATAACCGAATTATTGCCTTTTAATGTTAGCCATGGAGCTGTTTTGAATTTTTTGAATATTTAGAACTTCGTAGATTGTTTACTGCTAATTTTGCACTAAAAATGGCTGAATCACTTGAAGTTGCAACTGGCATTCAGCATGTTTTTTAGGTCATTTTCAAAAATTCAGCTTAATACTTCTTAAAACTGCTGAATTAAATCCATTTGGAATTAGTTTTTCCTCTATTTGTATGTAACCCCATAAAAAAAACAACTTGGCCACCCCTCGCAGTCTAGCTCCGCCCCTGACAAAGATTATAAAAACAAACATTTCCTGAGCAGAGAAGCAAATAAAAACCACTGCGTGTAGTTCTTTTATGGTTTTATTTCAAACTCAGGTCAACAGCGTACATCGTTCGTGTCCTCGGTCAGCTCAGTGGAATGAGCGGCTGTAGGTCCCAGAGCGAGTCTGCTCAGCAAACGGGCCACGGATCGATACAATAAAAAAAAAGAAAAAAAAATGTCCGCTGTCCGCGACATCAGAGGAATCACTCCAAGTTAAATCCACACGAGGGCAAAAAGAAAAGCAAACTTTATTTTAAATTCAAATTAATCTACAACTAAAAGCATAACTCATAAATTATCGAACACCGAGGACTCCGGACTGAAGAGGGTCTGACTAATTCCACCATTTGGATCAACACCAGGAGAACGCAGTGCACAAAGTCAGGAAGGAAAAAAACAAGATGAACTAATACTGAAAACTGTCCGTTTGGTTCAGGATGCTTCTTAGATTTGGGCGTCAGTTTGATTTGTTTGAACCCGGTCCAATTTGAGGCACTTTTTAAGTTTCTGGTCGCGCTCATCGATCACCATAAAATGGCTTTTAAAGTCCTGACATCAAAAACGTTCTCGTTCAGGTGATTGTGTGCACAACAAGAACTTTGTTTTTTATAATTTTGTGTGTTTTGGTCCCAGTTTTAATCTTGCTGGAAAAACAATAATAAAAATAAAACACGCTAAAGGGTCAAATTATGAGTAAAAACTTAAACTGACTTGTTTGTTCAGGTTTAAGAAGTTAATTTTTTTAATTTAACTTTCAGCTCCTGAAGATGCTGCACAAAAACATTTCAAAAGCAGATAATTGGAACGCAGCCGTCATCGATACACCCGTGCTTCATCTTTTATGTCAGCTGTATTAAAGAATTTATTATATTTACTTTACTTCTCATGTCTCAGGTTTCAGGCGGTGCACATCTGCAGATTTTTAATGCTTGAATCTGAAAAGTCATCCTCCATCGTGCAGCTCTGCGTGTTTTTCTCTACCCCTGCAGGGACCTCAGACACACTCTGAGCAGCCAAGTCTTTAAAAGCTGAGCGATGGCGGGAAACCCACGGTGGGGTCCCATCAGAGGAGGAACGGAGGTTAGCTTCTGGTCTGCACCAGCGTGAGAATATAAAACAAAAGAAGAAGAGGTGAGGGGTCTACATGGAGGTGAGTGATGAGCACCAGTTGTTTCTAGAAGCACCTCACGGCTGGTTAAAACAAGAGAAACAGGAGGAAATGAAAAGGAGCTACATTTTGTACCGGCTCAGGTTCAACTCATCTGAACTCCATCAAACTGGTGAAAAAACCCTTCAGGAAACAGAACAGGAAGTGGATCATACCGTCAGGGTGCATTTCTTTAAATCTGGGACTAAACTGAACACAGGAAATATAAACTGTTTGAGGTCAACACTCTGACCGATGATTGTACTGTAAGACCTAGAAAAACCTGACTGAGCAGAGTCCGAGCCGAAGGTTTAAGTTACACGCTACAATCTGATAATAATAATAATAATAATAAAAAATGAAACTCAATTAAATAACAGCATCATTCCTCAAAAGGTATTTATACACAGCAAGGTTTTCCAGAAGTCACTGTGAGGGTGAGGGGTGGGCACCGATGTGAGAAAACATGGAGTCTTTGCCGTCCTGAGTCACAGCGGGGATTATTTGAGACGAGGAGAGGGCGGGGGGGTGTATCAAAGACAAAAAGGCCCACCTCTCACAGGAGCAGCTGTGCTAGGGGATGAAAACAAAAACAAGAAATCAGTCTGGTTGGATTTGCTCGCACGTTTGGGGTGTGAAACGAGCGGATCCCTCCGGGCTCTCAGAGGAAAACCAAAACTGAAAAACGGTGGTGAGGGGTCTGGATGCTGCAGCTGGAACCGGCGTGGCGAGTGCGCTCAGGGGAGGGAGGGTCTTAACTGCGAGGCAGGCTGCAGATTTCACAGTGCTCTGTGCCGGGCTGGTTCATGAAGGTGCAGTGGAGGCACGACCACATGGCTGAGGAGGAGGCGGGGGCCGAGGGGCGGCCCATGGCCTCGTAACCCAGAGAGCCGGAGGGCTGCCCGCCAACTGTGCCTGCAGGGACCAGAGGGACATTACAGGATGTTAACACACATTTACACTCAGACTGCCTGATAGTGTTCACATGGACCAGAGAACCCAGTGCAGGCTCTGGAAGCTTCAGTAAACCTACGACAAGTTAAAAAAAACATCATGTTTAAATGTCTTCACTGCAGAAATGGACAGGATGAAATGGTGAGGGTGTGATGTTTGTTTAGTTAAATTTAGCTTTTAAAGCTGCAGAAAATTTTAACTGAAAAGCTGGAAGTCAGTTTTAAATATATCTATGACAAACAAAAAGCAGACAAGTTTAAAGTGCCTGTGACACGCCTACGCTTCAAATACAAAAAGTCAAAGAAAACATCTTAATTCTTAAGAAACTTGGCATAAAACACATGATTTCACACATTTTGTCTCATAACTGGCCTATTTTCTTTTGGATTTGACTCAGCCAAAGTGAAACAGGAAGTGACATCAAAGGGGAACTCTTTAATAAAATAAA
>JAUBOC010000056.1:20104922-20126517 GCA_032275365.1 Anablepsoides cearensis
AAAATATCAGATACTTTAAGACTTTTACTCAAGTAATATTCCTAAAGGAGACTTTAACTTTTACCAAAATAATTTTTTGGTAAGATACTTGTACTTTTACTCAGGTATCACTTTGTGGTACTTTATACAACACTGCTTTTTAATTAATTATTTTATGATGTTTTTTTAATGAAAGTTGCTCGTCGGCTCTTGTTTATTTAAAAGCTTTATTTTCTGACTGTGCCTCTCCAGTGTGAGGCAGCTGATCTATAATGTGTGTTTTTTTTTTGTAGGATTTTCTTGTATTTTTCATTCTAACAGATAAGGTCAGGGTTTTCTAAACTAAATTTTTTTTCTGTATGATTTTTATCTTATCTTTTCTGCTGTTAAAATAAATCAAACCTTTTTCTTTGCCTGTTTCCAAACCTTGTCTGAGCCTGGATCTGATCACTTTTATCTGTGAAGTGAAGGATTGAGTTACATGTAATCTAAGAGCTAATAATCCCGGGATCTATAGCAGTCTGGCTCTGTGTGTGTGTGTTTTTACACACTGTGACGCCTCACAAACAACACAGAGACATTACAGCGGGCCAGCACAGCCTGCTGAGGTTTATCTCAGATCCGCTTCAGTTGTCGAGCCAAAATAACCAACAACTTTCTCTTTATTCTCTGTCAAATAAAAACAAACTTTTGTTGCTCGCAGCTGATCTGATGTGTTGGACGTGCAGGTTCTTTGAAAATATTTATCCGTACTATGATCCGACTGCTTTTTTATTTTTACTCAACCATTAAGATGTCATTTAGGGTAGACTGGGTACAGTTGAGACAGCTTTTGCTTTTCCTATTTCCACACAAAAGTTAAACACTAAAAAAAACCCACTGAAAACAAAATATTTTTTTACATAGTATATATTTTATATGCTAACTGCAATTTAGCCCTAAGTTGTTTATATGTTTCACAATTAATCAAAAACAAAAAGTTATTTTTTGTGTCAACTGTCCTCATATAAAAAGACTTAAGGGTAAAGTTGAAACATCATTCAAAATGCTGGAAAGCTAACAAATCAATTATTGCCAATGTAATAAACTGGATATAAAAAATAATTATCAGTGTTATACACTTTAATAATCCATTTCTTTTATTTACATTGACTCTAGCATTGGTTAAAATGTGAAAAAAAAAAACAGTATAATAAATTAAATATTTAGAAGATACATAATAATTTGTTTATTATTGATATACTTTTGTAGTATATTGGTATTAATAAAAGTTCTACAGTTCATATGAATGGTTTGCATTCAAATAATAACTTATTTAAGGTTTATTATATTCAAATTAATGAATGAACATACTTAAACTGTTGCTGCTAAACAGCAAATCAACATCAGCCGTTGACCATGTTGCACATTTCACTGGATTATAATGATCTTTAATGCCATAATGTCATGAAATATGTTATCTTTTAGGGGACAAAATAATGTTTGCATATATTCAAGTTACATTTAGATGTCATTTAAGGGTAATAAGATATTCAGCCTGCCAAAAAAAACCTTTTGTCGATTTCTTTGGAGTGGCGGTTTTAATGGTGTTCAAATTTTCCACTACCAAAGAGGACAGTAATACACATGTGCACAGCAGAAATCACAACTAAGACTTGCTGCAAACAGAAGATATTGATGGCGTCTCAACTACTGTATACACGTGTCTCAAATGTACTCAGTCTACCCTACATCGTTACCCTTTGTGTGTTTCAGGAATTCAAGAATGTGGACGGGGACGAGTACCAGGCAGACATGTCCACCCTGGCCTCTCCGGCGTCTCAGGGCACTCCGGACGTCTACATCCTGCCGCTCACCGAGGTGTCGCTGCCGACCACCAAACAACCGGCCCGATCAGGTGAGGGGTCCGCTTTTAACCCCCGGAGCCTTTTCCATCAGTTCTCGTGTGGAGGGGTTTTTAGTTTTACTTTAAAAAAAAGCCAGTTTTCTTCATGGGTGTGAGAGCCTCCGACAAGTGAGGACAGCTCTGTGTGTCCCCAGAGGAAGCACCACCCTGATGCTGGTCAGCTGGGCCTCCACCTATCCCACAATCCTTCACTGCAGCATGAACTCTTTAACTTTCTCCCACAAACATCTGCGCGTTGCATAATAGCGTCCAGGCAGGCGTCCTACGCTGCAGTTTGTTGGAATGTGAGGCATGTGGGAGCACAAAACCCCAGTGAGAAGATTCCTCCTTCACTCCTCCTGAATGAGTCCAACAATGTGCCTCCTTGTCTTTTAACACGGGACTCTGCTGAAACCGTACAAACTAAAAAAAAAAAAGAAATAAGGTAAAACATACAATGCTTTAAGATGTAAAATGAGTCATAAAACCAATCTTTTCTTCACTTCTTTTTTTTTGGATAAGAAACAGTTTTATCAAGCGAGCTGACACTTTAACACATGTTTTGTCCTGGGTGAAGGATAGAAACCATATGGCTGTTCACTCGGGGATTCATTACTGCACCTTCAGGACTGCCTCGCCCTCTGACTTCATTGTTTCTCCAGTGCAGCTGAGTGAAGAAATGGAACCGATAGCACATTTTCTCCATTAACTGGTTTTCTGGTCATTTTTTTTTTCTTATCACAGTGTTGTTTTTTCCCGCAACCTTTCAGACTGATGTTTAGGCTTTCTGCCCACTTTAAGATGCTTTTACGAAATTATCGGGTTACAAACAAAACTTGACATTTTAGCAGCAGAGAGTAGGAGGAGATAAAAGCCAAAAAGACGCATTAAAACACCTCATTTAAAGGCTGAAGGTTGTTTCTAACACTTGTCTAATCCCTGAGAGGAGAGGTTCTTGGTTCTCGGCCAGCGTTCCAGTTTCTCTGCTTGTTCTTTTTGCTCTGAGACTCAAAATCGACTCTTTCAGAGGGTGGAGTTCCCAATGAGACACCAGCGCTTCCAGAGTTCTGGCCCAGATTTTCAGGGCCGCCTAGATGCAGCTGTTCTTTGCTGCAGGCTGCACCGTAAAGACTAATGGAGCTTTCAGAGGAGCCGTGAGACTGAACACAAAAAAACAGGTCCAGTTCTCCTGTTCACAGAAAGCACATCGATCCTTGAAACACGTCGATTCTTCAGTCAATATGATTTCTAATTGGGTTCCTCGGGATTAATGAGCAAATATCAGACTGACTTTAAATGACTGTCCAAGGACAGATGGACTGCTGTGCAGTGGGATGATGGGAAATCCATTTGGCTCTGAGTGGTTCTGAATGCATCTTATCTTGTTCAGCCATTAGTCCCGATGGCTTCTTCATGTCTGCAGACAGGGCTGTTAGATGGAATTTCACTTTGCGTACATGTCTAATCTATTAAAAGACTCTAAAACTATCGAGGGAACCTGTTTTTTAGGTTGAGGCTAAGAATTTGGAGTTTGTTTTTTTGCCATTAAACTTGTAAATGGTGGAAAAAATCACTCTGAAATGATGATGTAGATATAGCAAACATAGACATTAAGATCAATAAAGGGTTAATTATTTTACTTTTCATGGATTATAATTCCTTCATGTCATAAAAGCTGTGTCCACACTGCAAGAGAACTCCATCTGAGATTTTAAAAGTGACTCAAAACAGCTGTTTTCAATATTTATTGTAATCACCAGCATTTCAGTTACAATATCTCCAAACTCTAATACTAATATTAATCCTTAGTAGGATGTGAGAAGAGGTTGTTTTTAAATTGTTTTGGTTAATCTCAGCTGAACGTTTTTTGAACATGTTTCTGATGTTTAAATCTAGCTTTAGACATCATTTTTTTCTGATACATTTAAGACTTTTTTCATGTAAATTTCTGACTTTACAATGCCAGAAATTATTTAGTTATATTATAGAAGATTTTTGCCTTTAATCGTGGAAATTTCAGATTTTTTCTCACAAATTTATGACTTTTGGAGCTCAAAAAATTCCTTTGTTGTTTCTTGAAAATTTCTGAAATTAATCTCAAAATATGCCTCCTTTTTGTCATCTGTAAAATGGCCATAATATGCCATCATAGAGTTACAGGATGAACTGAACAAGAATCAAACAAGAAGACATGCAGGAAGACTTTGTTTCAGGAAAAAATTACATAATTGGTTTAAAAAAAATAGAAAAGACTAAAAGTTGTCAACAGGCCCAAACTTTTCATAAATCAAACACATTTTAAACTGTTTTGCAGAAGATTCTGTTAGAGCTCTGAACGTTTGAGGTAAACATGATGGTGGAGGTGAAACCCGTCTCCAAACCTCTGTTTGTCCCTCTGTCTGTCGTGGAGCTGCTACATAATGGTCCCAGTGTGTCCAACTGGTCCTAACTGGTACCACGCTGTCCCACACAACCAGACAATGGTGACTATTCTGCTTTAGGCTGCAGAGAGTGAAAGTGGGTGTAAGGAATGACCAGTATGGGGACGGGACTGTGGACTGGACTGTTATGGTCTGGTGGGGGGACTGAAGCGCCACAAAGATCTGCTTGTTTGACTCCAAGTGTCATTGTGGCTGCTGCAGACTGAAATGAAGGGGGTGGAGGGTGCCGTCTTGGGTTGGTTTTGTTTGGTTGATCTGGGACAGGACAGGAGAGGACGGGGCAGGATGGTCAGGTATGTTCTGCAGGCAGGACGGGTTTGATGGCAGCATCTTCAGGCGTGTTGAGATCATTGATGTTAGAGATGATTGACATCAATCAGCTGGACGGAGGAACCTGGATGTGGTGCGTTTCATTTTTTGGACCTTTTGGCTGCTTTTTCACTCATTTTCAGTCCATTTTGTTTTCTTTTTTTAATTAAATCAGAGAAAATTCAATATATATTTTATGTTTTGAACTAAGATCAGGTCATTCTGCAGTTTAAAACAAATCAGATGAATCTATAAATAGTTTGCAGCCATTAAAGTTTCTCTGTTTGATAAAATCAATCAGCTCTGAAATAAATTTCAGCTTGTTTGTGAGTTGGAATCCATTATTTATATCGAGCCGTGTTGTGTTATAATATGCAACACAAATGATGAAATATTTAAACAATCAAACAAATGGATTCATTATGAGTCTGAGGGCCTGGTTTACTAAAACTATCAGTTTAATGTATTAAAACTGTCGGTTTAATGAACTCATTGCAGTTTGGAGAATAAACCACAACAATTCTTACAGTTGTTCCCATAGCTGAGGTTGAGACCTGATGTGGACTTTAAGCAGCTTTGTGTTTATTTAAATCGATGGACTCACAGAATTATTTTGTGGATCAGAAGTCTAAAAGTTGGGGAAGCTCTGCTCTGTTTTGGACGACTGTGATTCTGACGAATCAGAGCTTTGAACTCTTTTCTCCTTCTCTTCCAGTCCAGTTGCTGAAGTCCACAGATCTGGGCCGCCACAGTCTCCTCTACCTGAAAGAGATCGGGAATGGCTGGTTCGGGAAGGTAAGACCACCTTAGAAGTCTGAAATGCTGTCATGTCTGTTGTGTCAGTGAGCAGCAAGTCTGCTGGTATCTAAGATATTCAGACATCTCATCTATAATCTTACATGAAGACAGTCAATAGTCATGTCAGTCGCAGTTACAGAACTTAAGCGTAATTACATATTAGATATGAAATGATAGAAATAAAGGAGCATATATGATCAATAAGTTCACAGAGCAGAAACTGAAGAGTTTAGTTCATAAAACTACACCACAGTGGGACTTATCAGCTTAAAACTATCAGAACAGTCATGAAAAACACAAAACCTCCCTTAAAACAATTCATACGCTCTGAGGCCAGGGATGACATAGGCAGTGTAGGCAATTGCTAAGAGCGCCGTCCATCAAGGGGACGAAAAAACTTTTTTATAACATCTTGATTAGAGCCTAGTTAATTTAGTGTGTATAATAATCACTGGTTCTCTGCTTTATGAAGGTAACTTGTTCCTACATGAGCTGTTATTTGGTGCAGAGGATGTTTCATGATAAAAGTATCATATGATGCAGTCAGGACTAACTCCTGGTGTTCAGTGTGGAAACAGAAAACAAAATCCGTAAATTGGAAGTTTCAGTTCTGATCTCAGATAAAGTTCAAGTTAAATCTGGTTTTCAGTGTTTTATTCATAAAATACTGATTTTATGTTGTTTCGTTAATCCCAAAGATTAAGTAAAATGCTTTTCAAATGGATGGAAAAGGGAGTTTTGAGTAGATTTTTTACAAACTCTGAACCCCCTAGAACTGCTTCAGTCCACAGCTGTTGGTTAACATGAACAGGTGTTTCTCATGATGTCAGCAGGTGTTGGCAGGTGGACGTCTGGTGTTCTGTTTCAAATGATTTTTATTGTTAACAACCTAGTTTCTAAAGATAAAATAATATTAAAAACAAATGTATTTAATTTGGGATGTAAATGTAGTGAATCGGCAGAGAGATTCAGAAAATTACACAAGGGGCGCCACCGGAAATCTTGCCTATAAGGTGCCAAATTGGCCAGAGCCACCCCTGACTGAGACCTCTAGCGAAGTCTGAATGTGATCAGATTGTTTAGGATGAATGTTAAAAACAGGTCTGAGAGTAAAATAATGCTGATGCTTCCTTTTTATGTCACTTCAATAAGTCCAGGTACAAATGTTCGACTGATAAAATATTTCAAGGTAAACTGCTGGCAGATAACTTATGATTTTCTCTTGTTCTCCCCATCCCTTTGTCCTGATTCATACTTTCCTGTCATGAATAATCATCCGTCTGTTCGGTACCTGGGTATGTCCATCTGTCCGTCTGTTTGTCTTTCATTTCTGCCTTTACTCAACTCCTGCATGGTCTCTTCACATCTTCTTTTGTTTTTGTGAAACTCCGTGCTGAATGGGTCCATTTGTGCGTCTGTGTGTTCCCTGTGTGCACACCTGTACTGCACCAGGTTCTGCTGGGGGAGGTGAACACGGGCCTGAACACCACCCAGGTGGTGGTGAAGGAGCTCAAAACCAGCAGTGGTGTGCAGGACCAGATGCGCTTCCTGGATGAAGCTAAACCTTACAGGTACACTTTATAGCTCTGATCATTTGTGCATTTGGTGCAACGTTTTGCCCTACATCATAAAAAAGGGCCACCATATCTGCCACCTCAGTATGTATATATTGGGCTAAAACTTATTAGTTTGCAGAAAGTACTTTCTTTTTGCAGTTTTGGAGACAGTTCAGAGAGTTCTGTCCTCCCTTTGGCGCCTCTGCACCAAACTTCATTAAATTTGTAGTTTTTGCACAATCTGCCCTCCAACTGCTGAAGCAAGACTTGAGGCTGAGGAATGTTTTCAGAGTTTGAACAGATATAAATAGAAACAGTACGAGTCCAGAATGAAGCGTAGAGGTCAGGCGGTCGTGTTTTCGCTGCTAATTTGTAACCCCGTCTCCTCTGCAGGACCCTGGAACACCCGGCACTGCTGCAGTGCCTGGCCCAGTGCACCGAGGTCACCCCCTACCTGCTGGTGATGGAGTTCTGTCCACTGGTGAGCATCCAAACACACTAAATAAATCAATCAGAAGAAATATCATGCTGACTACTATGAGTCGCCGACTGTAAAATAAAAATGTCGCTAACACTGTTTTATTATTTCGCTCACTTTCTGTGTATAAAATCTAGCTAACACAATTCTGCTCATTTTTTACTAAACGTTACATTTAAGTGTTAAATAATATATGTAAATAATAAATCCTGAATCTAAACGTGTGAAACTATATTTAAAAGTTAAATCTTAAATGTTGAAATTTACATTTAGGTATTTCAGAATGGAACACAGCCTTTGGTGTTGGTGCTCGGCACTTATGACATCATCATCCTGTGACAAAATCAACAGTTAATGTCAGTAATGCTGCTAACGCTAACTCTGTTAACACTTCTTATGCTGCTAATGCTAATGCTGCTAACACTTTGAACATTGCTAATGCTAATGCTAACACTGCTAATGCTTCCGCACAAGGCATCAAACTTGCAGCTATGGCCGGTGTCGTGCACTTCAAACTGCAGGATCACAGCTAGCATTTAGATTTTAGACGCCATCTTCAGAAGCGTTAGCAGCATTAGCAGCATTAGCACCGTTAGCAGCATGAGACGTCATCATCCTGTAACAAAAACAAACTCTAAAGCTTTTGTCGCAGCATGATGACGTCATCACAAGAGCAGCAACAACAAAGGCTGGGTTCCATTCCGAAACACTAAAGTGTAAAAATTCAACATTTAGCTGCAACATTTAGGATTTAACTTTTACGTTTAGATTTAGGATTTGATATACATAACATTTAAATTTAACATTTAGTAAAAATGAGCAAAATGCAATGAGTGAGCTAAATAACATTATGTTAGTGGGAATTTTTTAACTAGGATTTAACACTCCTGTATGATAAATAATGAAGATCTGTTAGTGACATAATTAATTAATTAATTTTTGTTTTACACTCGGCATCTCTTTGCAAACAGGTTCAACTTACTGAAATGAATCTGGTTTCAAACATGTTTTAATCAAAGCAACACTCATCATTTTTAGCTGGATTTATAAAAAGCAAAGTGTTCTGCTTTTTTAAGCATTATGGGTAAAAACGGTTAGTCTTAGTCGGTTAATCTTTTATTTCATGTTTAACCTCAAATAATTGAACCACCGGCAATGTCTTAGACCCCACTGAAGGAATTCAGCTCAGAAATACTTCATCATTTATATTTATTATGAAATGTTTTCTGTTTGTAAATTATTTTTTTCTTGACAGCTGCTGTTAATTAAAACGTGTAAAGCCAAATTCCTTGTGCTCAGCTCCGACTGCAGCAGAAAATCAATCCCCAGCTCCACATGATGGATCATTTTAGTAGATTAAATGAGGTAATCTGTTGTAAGATGACAAAAACACGTTTGGTTTGCTGTTAAACTTTATTTTTGTGGGGGGAATCGGCTGCAGGATGGATTCAAATTTTGTTAATACCGTTCAGCCTGAGATAAAGTTCGATGAGTCTGGATGTGGGTCCAAAACTGGTCTCCCTCAGATGGACGGATTTCTCTGCTCATTTCCAGTGGATCTTCTGTTCCTTCATGCAGGATTCAGCGGTTTGTCAGGACAGGAAATGGAGGCCATAAAAAAAAGCTGTAGATTGATTTGCGCCGCCCTCTAGTGGTGATAAGTTATGACAACCAGATGTTTTTATCTCTGCTCGGTGTTCAGGGGGACGTGAAGGGTTACCTCAGGAGCTGCAGGTCCAATGAGACCATCACCCCTGAGCCGTTGATCCTGCAGAGGATGGCCTGTGACGTTGCATCGGGACTTTTGCACCTACACAAACACAACTTCAAACACAGGTAGAAGCAAACTTTAGCTGCTAACTTTGCTTTATGTGTAAAGATCAAAGGTTAAGTTCAGCTGCTGCGGTAAAATGTAGCTTTTGGCTGCTTCCTGAAACAATATCCTGGTGCTGCCTGAGTGCTACTATAGACTCCAGCATCAGTGATTTTGTTGCAGGCGGTGAGCCCTCTTCTTCAGATCATTAATGTACAGTTTTGTTTCAATCCAAGTTTAAATTTCTTTATAAAACGTAAAGATGTGTAACAGCTCGTATCTCCCTCCTCTGTCATCAGTGACCTGGCTTTAAGGAACTGCTTGTTGATGTCTGACATCTCAGTAAAAATTGGGGATTATGGTCTAACTCACAGCAAGTACAAGGTAAATCTGTCTGAGCTGGTTATTCTGGTATAAACACATTCATTTTCTTTTCATTCTAAATAAACTTTACATTTATTTGATCTAAAGTTAAGTCAAATGTGGAAATATTTCTGGGAAAGTCCTAATGCATCTCAGTTATTCAGGTGGAAAAATCAAAAAGAAAATATAAGTCCTCTGGACGGGTTCTTTAATGAAACATTTAGTTTGAGAGAGGAGTAAAGGAAGCCATTTTTATGAATAAAAAACATCCATCATGTTGTCCCCCTCCTACAATGCTGTTATTGCAAGTATGACTCAGCAAAAGATGTGAATCAGGGCCCCAACGATAATCATCATCATCCCTTTATTGTCCCCTTAGGGAGATTTTCCTTGCAGCAAGGTGAAGAAATACAAACAAATCACAGAAGACAACAATCACAATAATCACACTATGACCTCAGCAACAACAAACACTTCATTTAAAGACAATATCAATTAAACAGGCTTAAAAATTAAATTAAGCTTGATTACCTTTCAAATTTATCTGAACAAAGGCTTGGCTGATGAATGAGTTTTCCTTCTATTGGTTCTTGATTTGGGTTGCCTAATTCTCCTTCTAGATGGTAGGATTTCAAATTCCCCTTGAAGTGTGTGATTAGGAGAGTAATGACTTCAGCCTTTTGTAGAACTCCCTGTAAAAAGGTTTCTGTTAGATCAGGTAATCTCACTCCTAGAATTTTGCTGGCTGCTTTTACAGTTTGTTTAAGCCTGTTCTTGTCTCCTACTGACAGACTGCCAAACCAGGTGATAAAAGCAAAAGTTGCTGATTCAATCAGTGAGTTATAAAAATAGTCATCGATCTTTGGCACACATTTCAAACTTATTTAGGAAATGCAGTCTCTGATTAGCTTTTTATTAATCTTATCCAAATTTTCACTAAATGACAGATTCTTGTCAGTGACAACTCTTAAATATTTATAGGACTGAACACTCTCCACATGTTCACCTTTAATGAGAACTAAAGGTGCGGAACTGGACTTTTTCCTACAATCTTTACACATTTCTTTAGTTTTTGAGACATTTATTTTCAAATAAGACTTCCCACACCACATAATAAAATTATCCACTACCTGACCCGGTGAGTCGTCCTCTCCCCGTAGCAGGCTGACAATAACGGTATCATCTGCAAATTTCAGGTCATGGTGATGGGGCACATGACCCTCTATGAACAAGAGAGCTAATCAAGGCACTAACGACCTATTGTGCATGTGACTAACCTGTTTGTCCACCATGTGGAGGCGGAGCTTATAAGGCCGAGTTTACCTGAAAGTCCTCAGACTGAAAAGGTCACTTGGAGGAGAGACGAAACGTTTCATTAAAGAACAAACCATTCAGAGGACTTACTTACTTTTCTTTTTGATTTCTGGGAAAGGTCATTTTCTTCATGTTTGTGTGTTTGTCATCAGGATGATTATTATGTGACATCGGATCAGTCGTACGTGCCGCTGCGTTGGATCGCCCCGGAGCTCGTGGATGAGGTTCACGGAAACCTGCTGGTGGCTGATCAGACCCAACAGAGCAACATCTGGTAGAACCAACACTAATGCTCCAACTTTTCTAAATAAATCTGAACTTTCATCAGGGAGTTTAGACTTAAATATAGGATGGTGTGAAATCTTTAAAAAAAATACACAATGAAATAACTTTAAAGACAGACTGTCTAACATTACTTTGATTTGTGAGCTAACAGGAAGACAAAAACTGAGTGAGGAAAGAAAAGTTGCTGAAGTGAATGTAAAAGCATTTAACATTTATTAAATCCAAATTGTAAAATGGCTCACAAAAAAAACAGTTAATCTTTAAAATATCTATCTTTTGTCAACATTCTACTTTTTTCCCCCAATTTTATTCACAATTAACAATAGAAACAACATAAACTTCATTCTTTATATTCTTTATAAACTAAAAATATGTTTTCAGACCAAATCCAGATAATAAATTAATTGCCTCCTTAGTATAAGTTTAAATGTTAATTCATCATGGAAATTATTACCAAAAAAATGTATTGTAAACATTTTAAAATGGTCCTTTATTCCTTACATGTTCTGTAACACCAGGCTTGTTGAGTCAACAACAAAAAAAAAAAAAGAATTAGCAATTGTTCCATTTTTTTTTGTTTGTTTGTTTGTTTGTTTATTATACTGAACAATAATGAATGTTGAAACAATCTTGTGTCTCAGGTCTCTCGGTGTGACTATTTGGGAGCTGTTTGAGCTGGGAAACCAGCCCTACAGACATTACTCTGACAGACAGGTTCTGACGTACGCTGTGAGGGAGCAGCAGCTGCGACTGCCCAAACCGCTGCTCAAAGTGCCCTTGGCTGAACGCTGGTGAGTCACGCACAAACTCAGGTTTAATAACCTTTGGGAATACAATGAAGTCCTTTGCAGAATGACTGCATTCCAATTTCCTGTGCAAATGTTAATTTAGTTATGCAGCACGGGGCACCAAGTGTAAAAAAGTATATTAAAAAATGTCACTAACACCTTTTTATTATTTAATCCACATGAGAGTAGTTAAAAATGTCCACATTTTTTTTAGCTCGCTATTCTTACTTATATTTTGGTATTTTTCCCTAAATGGTAAATTCAAATGTTACATGATAGCGTACATTTAATCATTTTGAAATGAAAGGTAGCATTTGCTGTCAGTGCTGATGTCATCATCATGCGACAAAGGCAACTGGTAATATGGCTGCTAACGCTGCTGAAGATGGTATTTCAAATTTAAATACATGTGGTCCAGCAGTTTGAAATTTAGCTCGTAGACCACGGAACGGTTAGCAGCGTTAGCATGTTAGCACCTTAGGGGCATTAGTGTTTTTGCCTCAGGGTGATGAGATCCTTTCAAGAATTGAGCACCAACAGCAAAGGCTACGCTCTATTACAAAATACTTGTAAATGTAAACTTCAACATTCAACCACATCATTTAAGTTTTAACTTTTACATTTAGATTTGGAATTTAAGATTTAAATTTAAAATTTAGTGAAATATATCAAATGAACAGTGAGCTAAATAAAAATAACATTTTAGTAGAAACTAGGATTTTACACTCGGAAAGTAAGCTATAAATAATGAAAATGTGTTCAACATTTAATTTTACACTTTGGCCTCATAATGTTTACTAAAAAACAACTGTAAACACTATTTACATTTATTATTATTTATCATTATTATTCAATTTAACTTCAAATATGAATCATTTTTGTATCCGTCTCATTTTTTTGCATCTTCAGGTATGAGGTAATGCAGTTCTGCTGGCTCCAACCAGACCAGAGACCCAATGCAGAGGAAGTCCATCTGTTGCTCAGCTATCTGTGTGCCAAGGGGGCCAGCGAGGCCGAGGAGGACTTTGAGAGGCGCTGGAACTCCCTGCGTCCCAATGCTGGATTCAACAACCACCGTAGTGGCTCAGTTATCATCCGAGACCACCCCTCATCGACTTCCTCCTCATTTCCTCTACTTGAACAGTTTTCATCAGGTGATGGTTACCACTCAGAGTCTGGAGATGACATACTAACAGTCACAGAGACCAGCCATGGCCTGAACTTTGAGTATAAATGGGAGCAAGCCAGAGCAGATCAGGCTTTTAGAACCCCAGATTCCTCGAGCACCCATCATTGTCAGGAAGAGTTTTACCCTCCGGGAGGTATTGTTGGAGGGTGTCCCATGGAAAACCTGAGCCGTGGAGTTTCTCCTCCCTACTATCAGTCAAAACACCTACATCCACCAAACGTGCTCCCCGTCCTCAGTGCCCACAGCCCCTCAGTGAGCAGTGAATACTACATCCGCATTGAGGAGCCGGTGGACTGCAACATGGATCTGGATTACACCATGTGTTCCTACAGCCCAGATTATCAGGGCAGCAGTGGGAGTTTCCTGACTGGGAGTGCAGACTCAGGAGAATGCATGGTCTGTCCTTCACAGAGTATAAACATTGGTCCCTACTGGTCTGCAGACATCCAGAAATCTGATGCGTATGACTCCAACGACTCAAGTCCAGCTATCTCCTTGACAATGGAGCCTCTTCTAGGGCAAGTGTCCGACAGCAGCCCCCTTCGACCCTGGGAGTCAAGTCACTACGTGTCCTATAAAGACAGAGATGGGGGTTACTACTATGAGCATTCTCCACCTTTAGGAATAGATCCATATCTGTTTGGAAGTGAGCACTCCAGCGAGCTTCATCAAGAAAGCTGGGGATCAAGAAGCCTCCGTCAGGCTCTGGGGGAACTGGAGAACCCACTTGGTATTTCTCCGTCCGTAAATAGTCCACCTCAACAGGCTTTCGGAGACCCCTACCTGGACACAAGTCAGACCTCCATATTAGGAAAGAATGTCACCGGGGGCTACTACGACATGATGGGTTCATTAAGGAAGACCATGCCGAGCCACACGAGGCACAACAGCCACTCGATCAGCATCAACATGGAGACTGGAGGTGCCCTCTTCATTGGGCACAGAGACGGCGAGTCAGAGGAGGAAGAGGAGGACATATTTATCGAGAGACACTCCTGCAACACTTGGCCTTCGAAGCACCGCCACAGCAGCGCGGGCCGCCACAGACGGGCGAGCCACAGCTGCAGACAGGACACTTATGCCGATTTTCACTACACAATGCCAAGCACAGACATCGAAGACACCTGGCCAGAGGAGCACAACCTAGCTTTTCCTTCTCTGCCCAAACCCATTGACTATCTGGAGCCACACCAGGCCAAAGACAACAGTGCCTGCCTCAGTCTGAGCAAACATCATGCCATGGTGCCCTCAGACAGCTGCAACGCCTACATCTACCTGTGCCATGAAGGTGAGCCTCAGCTGCCAGCGTCTGGAGAGTGCTGCCACACCCACTTTGTTGATCCACTCACTGGCCTGCTGGTCAGAAACAACAGCTACTGTCACAGCTACAGTCACAACAACTACATTAGAGATAAGGCCACTGATATCCCAAACAATGAAGAGATGATCAACCTCTCACCGGCTCCAGGAGGTCCCATTGTGCCCAAACATGCCTTAAAGTCCCCAGACTGTAACGAGCAGTACGCTAATCTGACATCTGACGAAACTCCACATAAAGAGAAGAGAGAGGAAGTGATAAAAGAAAACCTAAGCATGCAGAAACCACCAGAACCGAGAATAGAGGAGCAGAACCTGACGATGACTAAAACCCCTCCTCCTCCTGCGGACAACATGCACGTGATGGTGGCCGTTTCAGATCCACAATCAGAGCCGAGTCACGCCGCCGACAGTGGCGTGGAACATGGCGACTCCACCGTCAGCCTCGCCGACATTCTCGACTGCAGCGACGACGACATCACAGATGATATCACAGACGTCACCTCGGGGATCTTTGCCGACGAGGGCAGCGAGCTGAATGCGTCTCCAGCTTTCAAATCTCTCCAGAAGCAGGTAGGCACTCCTGATTCCATGGATTCCATGGACCTTCCATCTGCAGCTGGATCCTGTGAGGGCCTCAGTCCTGCATCATCCCACCCTTCCAGCTCTCCTAAAGCCATGGACAGTGGTTACGACACAGAGAACAACGAGAGTCCAGAGTTTGTCCCCAAAGAGTCCCACGACCGGCCACAGGCTCAGGGAAAGCCGACTCTTGATGTGAGTCTGGAGGAAGATGAGGGTAAAGTAGAACCCTCAGAAGGGGACGCATCGGTGGGTGAAGATGCACCTTTGGAGAACTCACAGACAGGTGACCACGTTCTTTTACCTCTGAGTGATAAGACTCCGTACAGAGACTCCGCCTACTTTTCAGATTATGAGAATGAGAGGCAAAGCCGGGATGATGAGGGGGAATTCCAGCTGAGAAAAACAGATGAACCAAATGATGAAGAGGAGCAGCAGGTTGCAAACAAAAAGGCAGAGAAAAGAAAAACTGAAGAGGAGGAGGGGGAACTAAAAGATGCTGTGGTGAACAAAGACATTAAACTCGAAGAAGGAGGTGAAACAAAAGGAGCAACAGAATCTTGTAATTCTCCAGAGATGGAGACAGAGGAGAGCTGCCAGGATGAGGAACCCAGACCATCTCTGGAGCCATCAGACCCCGAGGGAAATCTGGACGAATGGCCGTCCCAGGAGGAGAGTTCCTCCTTGGGAGACTGGGCAGCCGAGGTGGTGGGGGCCATGGAGGAGGCTCTCGGTGCTCTTAATGGAGACTGTGCCTCCAGTTTTAAGGAGGACGAGAAGGAAACTGAGGACAAAAAAGGTTCTGTTCAAGCTTCAGAGATGGAGGAGACAGTGATAAAAACGGTCCAAAAAAGACCAAGTGAAAGCCTGCACATCTTACCCAAAGATGAGGTGGCCCTGCAGCACACGGCAAACAGCCGGAGGTTCTCCTCTTCTTCGCCTCTCTCCCCATCGGCACCTCCTTCTCCACCTCCAACAACAGACGGCCGAGCATCTCCAGCCGATGGTGAGGAGGCCGACGAGGAGGATGGCGACACCGACGACAGCGACGAGTCAGACGAGGAGCTGAGATCCTACAGCGTGCAGAGCGGCGGCGAGGAGAGCGAGGAAGAGTGCCACCCAGTGCCCATCGTGGTGAGCGACAACAGCCAGGCCCACAAACTGAGGAGCCTGCTCAAGATGCCAACATTACTGACTGCAGAGAACCTGGAGGAGGAGCTGGAGCGGAAGAAGAAAACCGTGTCTTTCTTTGATGATGTCACCGTCTACCTGTTTGATCAGGTCAGTGGCAATGAGGAAACATTTAGTTTAAAAAAAAGTTGAGTCGGTCCTCTGGACGAGTTCTTCTATGTTCAAAACATTTCATTTTGAAAACAAGTTTAACGATGACAATCAAAACTGTTTGTTCACAAAACAGAGGAGGACCATCAGCCTAACAACCGATCATTAGGGCCTTGATTTTCACCTATTGTTCACAGAGGGTTGAGTCATGCTCGCAATAACAAGAAACCCAAACAGGACTTCAGCCATCAGGTGAAAAGGAGGACCCCAAACCCAGACCAGTGGTCATTCCGTATGATGCTGAGATGTTTATTCTTTAAACATGACGTCCCAGTGGATTCAAGCCCAAAAACACATGATGGCAAAGACTGGTTCACCCCAAAGATCCAGTTCCAGGGCATAAACAGAGTAATGTTGTATATGCTGTTAAGTGCCAGGAGGACTGTGATCAGTTATGCATCGGAGGAACAAAGCAGCCATATTTCGAAAGGATGGCCCAACACAAACGAGCAACATCATCAGGCCAGAAATCTGCAGTTTACACTCATCTACAGGGCAGCAGTCACTCTTTCAGGGATGAAGATGTTCTCGTCTTTGATAGAGAGGAACGTTGGTTTGAGTTGGTTTTGTGAAGAGAAACTGTTGTTAAACAGGGGTGTCAGGGTCCCCCTCCTACAACACTTTTATTACGAGCATGACTCAGCCCCCTGTGAGCAACAGGAAACAATTAAGGCACTAATGATCATTACAGTTTTGATTGTCATTGTTAACTTGTTTGTCCACCATGTGAGGCAGTTTTTATAAGCCTGAGTTCACCTGTAACTCCTCAGACTAAAGAAGTCTCTTGAGGAAGAAACAGAGGACCTTCTCAAATCTTTTATAGATCTGAGAATCATCAGGACACTTTCAGTTTTCCTTTATTTAAACCTGTTTTAACTGAATTAGAACAGCTCTGAGTTACTATTCCCTGTATTATATTGTTCTTTTCCAACAGGAGAGTCCGACTAAAGATCTGGTTGAGCACGGTTTCCCTTTAGCATCAGAGGGTCGGAGCTCAAAAAGAAAATCCCACGACAGGCTAAACGCCTCGGATGACTCTTCTGACGGGAACGTCTCCGAGGAGAGTGAGTGCTTTTCTTCTTTTGCTGTTTCCCCCTAAATGATTTACATGTGGAAAAAATACTTCATCACAGAAACACTGACCTTTTTCCGTCAGGCACAGGCTTCGAGTGGGAGGACGACTTTTCTCTCGGTCCTCTGCCGACGTCCTCGGTGGCAGCTGACTCCCCTCCGCCTCGTGCCGTCACCAAAGCTCCGGACCCCAAACCGGCCACCCAGTTCTCACGCTTCACCGTCTCCCCAACCAACGTGTCCCGGTTCTCCATCACTCACATTACTGACTCTGATATGGACTCAGCAGGAGGTTGGTCTCCTCCGCACCTTCTTTTATGTTTGAGCTTATAAAGGAATCAGTTGAACCAGCTTATTTAAATGACTTCTTTCTGTTTTGTCTCATTTTTTTTTATACAGGAAGCAGTGAAGACGGAGACAAAGAATAGGAACGTGTGGATTCTTCTGGCCTCTGTAACTGGGCCGGTCTCAGCATGAATTCAGATTTCTGTTTTATCGTCAGGTTTTCAAAACACAAGTCAGTGCCTCTCACCGCCTGCAGACACTTTTACCAAACGCCGTCTTACCACGACGTAGGACCAGGTGAAGTAGTTTAGATCACTGAAAAGAGAATGATAAGATATTACATTTCTACAATATTAACCTTCACGGTACAGATGATTAATCTATAAAAGGAGCGAAGAGGAAAAATTGTGTATTTTTTTGGATCCTAGAGACAAAATGAATGAACGACTCCTAAAAAAAAAGCATATCTGCCTCCTCTTTCATTTTTCCTCCATTCATAATAGATGTGGAGCCATCTCAACTAAACCAGGACACAGAAACGGTTGCCAGATTGTTGCCGAGTTTGACTTTTTAACAGTGCGTCGACACTTTGAACAAGACTGTACAGATTTAGTCTTTGTACTTTTTAGGAAATGTTTAACTTGCATTATGAAATAACATGATTGCTTGAGGCATTACAAGGAAAATAACGTTATGATTCTTTCAGAGACAAAAAGACATTCTGCGGTGCAATGGGACTGTTGAGATTTCATCAACAACCCAATTCTTTGAGACATTTTCTTTGCTGCATTAGAAGCACTAATGTGATCACAACCAGTCCATCTTTACTGCAGGTATCAGAATATTCTCTCTAAAATAAGATGAAGTAAAAAAAAATGATTATGCTTCACTTGTTGGTTTGTTTCTTCAGCACATGTTACAAGAGACTCAAGAGGATTTGACTTATTCAGCCCCCAAAAAGGGCTGGTGGTAAAACATGGAGGCACAATCAAAGTTCATTTCAACAGTTTTCTGCCTCAGATCTGAATCATTTATTAGAACAGATGAATTTGTTTTGAGTAATCTGGACTTCATCACATTGATGCAAAGATCTTGTAAATCCAGTGCTGATAGAAACCTCGATCCTGATCAACAACAAGAAAAAAAAAACACTCTTACAACCACAAACACTTTTCATCAGACTTTAAATCTGAAAACTGATCACAATGGTTTGGACTAACATGCTTCTGTGAATCAGCTCACTAAGAACAATAACTGTAACTTTGACTAAATGGTTGTAAATATTCTTTTTCATTTGTTAATTGCAACAGAGGTGGTCTCCACAAGTTTTCCTACTGTGTGAGGAAACATCTGTGAAGCAGGAAGTGGTCCAAAAACATCACTGTGCTGTGATTGGTTAAACACACGAGCAGTTTAGCTCTAGTAAAAAGTTAGTAGTATGAGCAATAAATCTCAAGTTAGCCTTTAAGAACCCAGGTAAATTCCAGAGGGACGGTCCAACGTTGAAGTCAGGTCAATCAAATCTACTCAGACTGCTGGTGTGGATACACAACAAATCCAACAACAACAAAAAAAAAAAAAAAACTGGACTTCTAATCTGTAATTAAAAACACTTCCCTTCCCGTCTTGCATGTGACCAAAACATTTTTCTGTGAGTCAGGTAAACAAAGACCCTCATGAGGGAGGGAAGGGAGTTTAATCTGGAGTCTGATGTGAGTCCTTTGTGTGCCCGCAAATGTTTCTCTCTCAGCCATGCAGAGTCACATCAGAATCATTACAGTTATTGTTCTTGGTGTAAACGTCCTTTAAAGCAGATTACATTTGCTGAATCTGTCATTTTGCTCCGACTGCAGGGAAGAAATAAAATCAGTTTAGTCTCACCGGTTCCTCCTAACTGTTCGACGGCAGAGAGGAACCGGGACGACCCGGTAACGTCTTCACATTTTCAAAACTCAGAGGTTAAAAGTTGGACTTTAAACATCCAATATGTTTCTGTTTTTGCCAAATTCTTACACATCATCGGTTTAAATGAGATGAAGATTCAGCTGAAGGATGAGGACTGTCCTCTGAACGTTTTTAACTAGAGCCATATTTATTTGTGTCGAGTTGAATTCGTCTGATCAGCTGAAAGATCAGTGTTAAGATGCTTCATTTCTCTGTATGAAGGCTGAAAATAAAACCCAGCTGAGTCCCAGGAGCCATGAAAGTACAGGTTTCTGTTTTTAAATCCACATGTAGTGTCTTCTAAGTGTTTGTTTGCCTCCAGGGGCTTTACTATTCTGTAACAGTTAGGTTAGAAACATCTTGGCTGTCTGTAATATTTTTGTATCTCAACAAAAATGAATTTAAGCAGCATTTCTGTATTGTTCCTGTGAGGAAGGTTAGAAATGATGAGGACGTCTCTGTTAATTGTTGCCAAAGAGTGGAGGTGTTGGCTTTCAGGTCTGAATTCAAAGTTTTGTTTTGTTTTTTTTGCCCCAAAATGGAGACAAACTGAAGCAACGTGGCTGCAGCTGTGGCCCTGAACTGATTGTAGAAATATTCAGGAGAAAAACCGGGATGATGTCAGAAACGTGCGCCCCACACTGACCTGGTTTCATCATCGCTTTCTGTACTTTCAGATAGAAATAAACTTTGGTTTACACAACTTAAAGTGTTTGTTGTCCTTTTTTTATGATTTTAGGTAAAAATTGTGTTTTTGTAGGTTCACATAAAACAAAAACAATGAAAAACTTCATTTTTTATTGGTCATAAAATCAGAACTCTGTTCTAAATCTGTTAAAGTTGTTTTAATTTAGTATTGTTTTGTAAATGATGTTTTCTTTGAATATATTCTGGGGATAAAAGGGGCATCATAAGATTTATTCTTCTTGATACCTTTCATTTTTTTGATTTTTGTATTTTCTTTTGTTTATTAATTTCTATTGTATATGATTATTTTGTTTTTTAATTAAATGAATATATTTTTTGAATTGAATTCAGCGTCAGACTTGTTGAACAGCTCAATAATCATAGAAGAAAGTGTAGTCAGTTTTTTATCTTTAATAAAAAAGTAAAGCCAGATTACAAAAGTACAAATATTTCACATTAATAAAATCTTGTTTGCACTGATGTTATTCACATCACATAAATGCCTAAACTGTGCAGGGTAATATACAGGTTTGTGCAAGAATATATGGAGATGAATTACAAAAATTTACACCCGAGTATTGATTACAAAATTACTGCTTTGAGTCGTTTCAGACTAAACAAAAACACTTTAACAAAAACCAAGGAAAGCGTAAACAAAAACACAGTATTACTGGAGGTTAATCTTGGCTCAGTTTATGCTCATCATTCAAGGGTACATAGGCCCCAAAATCCCACCTAAGCTTCTTACGTGGGAGTTGGGACAGGGGTCTGCTACCTTTACAATCAAAGGAGCCACATGTGGCCTCAGAGCAGGTTGCAGACCCCCGAGTTAGGATCCTAATCCAGTGTACAAAATGTGATCATAGAAATGGTTTTCATTTATAAAAGTAATGACTTGTAGTTATTCTGATCAAACATGGTGAGGCGAGTGAAAAGAAAAGTTAAAAATCTTATCAAAGAACGTTAAAGGCTTAATGTAACAGAAATTAGTTTAAATTATTCAATAAAGACATATTTTAAACCTTTACCAGGGCCCGTATTTATCAAACTTCTTAGAGTGGATTTTTGGACTTAAGTGCTGAAAATTTCTTATATTTGCTCCTACTCTCAGACTTAAGTGTAAGTGTCAGTTATCAAAATTTTTAAGTCTAAGAATCACTCTTACTCTCA
>JAUBOC010000056.1:20148567-20167110 GCA_032275365.1 Anablepsoides cearensis
CAGCTCAGAGCCATTAGTAAAGCAAAAACTTGCTTTGAGTAGTTTACAAAACACATTTTGTTAAGTAATGGTCCCGCTTTTTGCAAAAACGTGAAAAGATTAGTAATAATAGCTTGACTTATTATGTAAAAGAACATTTGGGTTTACAGTGTAACATGTTGTAGTGGCGACTTATATTTAAATCCTTCATGGCAGACAGCATCTCTAAGCAGACTAAACACACAGGTTTACCTTGAAATTGCTTTTTTAAAATGGAAAAAAAAAAAAAAAAATCAGGGCCGGACGGAAGTCACCCATGGTCCAAATATGGCCCGCAGGCCACCAGTTGCCCATCCCTGCTTTAGAGACTAAAGAGCTCCAGATCTTTTCTCATTCATTCCGACCTAAACTAAAAACAAAGAGTCAAACTCTCCCAGCAGCCGGAGTTTATCTGCAGTTTGTGATTTTAACTTTCAGTTAAAGTGAAGAATATATCCAGACTGTCAGGTTATCTGCACCACATGCTGGCCTGAAGCCATCGAGGCGGTGTTTTCTTGGCCCCCACATCGGCAGAGTCAAAACATTACATCATGGTTTGGAGTTTCAGCGCCGCAGACTGACCTGCATCTCCTTGTCTCCATACTTGGACGAGTGCTTGCTGCCCTGGCTCTTCCTGCGCAGCTTCTTCAGCTCCGCCTGGCATTTCTCCAGACTCTCTCCTTTGCTCTTGTGCTCCATCTGGTACTTCTTCAGGGCCGCCTGAGGGGGGCACCACAAATTCAGCAGGGGGGAGGAGGTGCAGCAAAGCATGAATGTTGGCAACAACACAAAAACCTTCAAATGATGAGCTTCAGTCAGTTCCCAGAATGCACTGCACATAAAGTATGATTTGTCAACAGGACAGCTATTCATCTCCACTTTATCTACATCATAACGCATTTCTTATTTATCAAACCAACATCCCATTAATGCATCAAGCTGTTCTGGATCCGCAGGGCGGACTGGGAAGCGACTTATATAACTCTGTGCTGCCGTTAGAATAAAGATCAAACGACTGATTTCATAAGAGCGTTTCAGCCGGACCCCCCAGAGAGGGGGGACTGAAGTGGAGCGCATTTATTCAGGCTCATCGTGGTTCAGGTGCGATGTTACATAATGGATCTCCTCCAGTAGAACTGAACCAAAAGAAACTAAATTAGAAGCTAAAATCTGAGTGTTTTTATTTAATTATCCTGATAGTTAAACTAAACCAGACAATAAATGTAAACTTTTCCAAATGTGGGGTTCTGTTTTATGGTAGCAGTTCTCAAAGTTAGGATCAGGAATGAAATAAATCATTTGGAAGTTAAGACTGTGTTGTCATTCTGACAGTTTTATATGATTTATACTGTTTGTTTTTTAATTAGGAGAAAGCTTCATGATTCTTCTGAACACCCTCTGCAGCTGAAACTTGACTAAAAGAAACTTTGCTTTGTTTTGTGTTTCGACAGAGTGGCTGTGAAAGCGTGGAACAAAAGAGACTCTTACGTTCAGGTAGCGAGCATCCAGCTCCACCTTCTTCTCCAGCTCGGTGAGCAGCTCGTTGTGGAAAGACTTGAGCTGCGAAACAAAAACAAAAACAAAAAAAAAAACGCAAACCTCAGAAACAATGAGCTGAATAAAGCAAAGCCTCAAACCGTTATACGTCCACAACCACAGCGCAGTATTTATAAATGTGTTTTAGTGCTGCGCTGCCAGCATGATTAGAAGGCGTGCATTTGTTTTGGGTTTTGGAGGGGACACACCCAGAGGTTTACCGGAGGAGGCTCGGCATGTTTCGTACATTCTGAGGCGAGTCTTCTGGTTCTGGTTCTGCATGAGAACCAGACATGACTCTATTTAGATGCAAACTTTGTCTTAAAGTTACTAAATTCCCTGTACAGATATGAAGAGTTGTAAAGCAAAACTCTTTGATTCTGCTGCTATTTAAGAATAAATCTGAATAAACAAATAAAACATTACTGCCTCTGATATCCAGTTACTGAAAAAACAAGGATACTTTAAAAAGTTCATCCACAAAAAGACTATAATTGGGCTATTTTCTGTTTGAGAAGCTGAAATAAAAGGACTTCTCTCTGCGAAGGCTGTAATTTTCATTTATTCAGTTTCTGTAAACAAATGAAGCTGCAGAAAACGCAGGTGAGGCAAATAAAAACCGCCGCTTTTTTGAGACATAAAAATGTGCTGTGATTGAGCAACAACGTCCCCATCTGCTTGTCTGGCTTTAGTAACATCAGCACCACATGCTCACCATCTCCTCGAGCTGGATCTGGATCTGCCTGTGCACTTCAGCCATCTGAAAGAGCACATCCCCTGCAGAGACGAGACAGAGAACAAAAGAGGCGATAAACAAACAGGCGAAGGAGAGACCAGGGAGTGTGAGAGAGCTACACCGAATCGTGCAAACTTCAACAACCATGCAAGCCAGATGGGTGAGCCTGACAGACGAGATGGAACGGCTGACGTGATGCAGACAAAAACTCAAAACTGTGGGAGAAATCAAACTGAAAATGCTGCACGGATGTGTTTAATGACAAATCAAAGAGTCAAACGAGAAACCTACAGAAAAACAAACTGATCAAAACTCTGAGTTTCATCTGTCCTTCCTACCAAGAGCTGGAAACATTATTGCTAGAAAAACACAGGAGTCAAATCTTTAGCGTTTCTTCTATTCATTAAAGACATGTTGAGGAAAAAAAGCAAACAAACACCAAAAAGCATATCCAGAAATAATAAACCTAAACCTAAAAAAAGGAAATAAATAAAACTAAAAAGTGATTCATGCAGCCAAGGAGGTGTTTTAAGATACCTACATGCTGCCTCTTCTGAATATGCAAAGCATTGTAAAAAAAAAAAAAAAAAAAAAGATCTAGTTTTAGTAAAAAAACAGATTAAAACCTGAAGACAGCAACAAATCAAACTATCCTGAAAAACAAAAATAAGTAACAAGTTTTTACACAGATATAAACACTTAAAAACACTCATACTTTAGAAGCCCATACTGGATTTTTTTGTTTTACTTCTATAAAAGTTGTAATAATGTTGCAATCACAACGATCTTTCAAAAAAACAACAAATTTTTGACCCAACACTGATGCTTTTATTTATGTTATCAAACAAATAAGTTACATTATTTTTTTTAAATTGGATGAATAAATTACGCTAACATTTCCCTCAAAAATCCAGTATCATTTGAGCTTGACTTAAAACAATAATAATGTCATTATACTTTATATCAGAGCTTATTCTTGTCATATATTATATTAATTCTGACACAAACCAGATTCAGACTCATTATTTTACCTTTTCATTCTAAGCAGCCAAACTTTGTGGTTTTATTCTGTAGTTCTTCAGGCTTTTTGAAGGGCTTCCTTTGGACTCTGGTCTCCCCTCCACCACCAGGGGGGTGCCACCCCCAGCCATCCCACCTGGCATTTGATTGGCTGCTCCAGGTGCCACCCTGAAGGGGATCTTAGATTTTGTATTTGCATTTTAATTTTGTTAAAGATGCTTCTCTGACACTACTACACTTTTACATTTTTTAGCTTTGTACATTAAAAAATGGCTCAATTAGAGCCCTTTGTAAAGTTAGCATTAGCATTAGTGGTTAGCTTAATTTGGGTTCACTATTTTTAATCACGTTATCAGTTAGCTACTTCACAACAAATGTCAACTCATTAATTCTAAAAATGACTGAATTTTAGCCTTTTAAAGTTACCGTGATGGCCATTTTGAATTTTTGAGGAGCATTTATTATTTGGTAAAAATTGTTTTTGGTTGCTTCAACATTATTCTTCAACTTTGTGTGTCTAAAAATGGCTGAATAATCAGTTGTGACTAGTGTTCAGCATGTTTTTTTAATCATTTTTAGCTATGATCACACAAAATTTCAGCTCAATATTTCTTAAAACAACTGAATTAAAGCCATTTTGAATTAGCTGGGTCGGCCATCTTGAATTTTCCTATCTAAAATGCTTTCCTTTTTTGTATGTGCCCCCCTAAAAACACCCTGGCCACCCCCTGTGTCACCCCTTGCCAACAAGTCTAGCTCACCCCCTGCCCCCCCCCACCCCCCACTCAGATTTGGTCCAATGAGTCTATCTGATCATGTGTCCTGAATGAGACTGAAAATGAGTAACGGAGGTAAAGAAAGACCCTCAGAAAACCTGTCGATCCAGGCTACAAAAAAGTCTGGCTGCTTGGAAGCAAAATATTTCAACTTTAAAAAACTTATCAAATAATTTCCCCAAACAAGAGTCAAAAGTGATTAAAAAACATCTTATAAAACATGTATATGACCTTTAACACATTGTTTTTATGCCATGCAGGACACAGTCTGTTAACAGATATATTCAGGATGTGACAATAATATGATACAGATACAAAACAAAGTGAAGTGACCGGATCTGCAGCCGCAGCACCACTGCGGCCCGAACGAGCCCGTTAGTGTATGATACTGGCACTCATCTCCCTCCTGCATAACGTCTGCTGACACCGTGTCACAACGCTGAGGTTTTCTCATCCCTCTGCCGTGAAAAGCACGAGTGCTTAAGACGCTGGACAGAGGGGGACAGCCAAAGGGGACGCAGAGGGGGCTGTCTGGACAGGATTAATGGGCTTAATGGAAGTGCTGCAGTCATGCAGAGGAGACTCAGGTGGAGAAGCAGGGATTAGGTTAATGTCAGAGCAGGTGCTGGACGGCTGAAGACCGGCTTTCACTCATTTGTTTCTACAAGTTTCATGCAATTTATAAAACTAACTTCACTCCTGCAGCTAATCTGAACAATATATGTTTGACTAATGTTTGCAGAACAGCTGATCGCACCACGAGACCCGGGGAAAGCACGCGGACAGGAAGTGGACCAGCAAGGCATTTAAATGCACCGATGTGCACTTCCAAACTCTCGCTTTGATTCTTGGAGGGCACCCAACACCCCCTCCCATCCCATCCATTAAAAACCAGCCACCGGCCATCAGCCGGGCCACAGCAGCCAGACTGAGCTGAAACGGCTCGATCACACACACAATTAGGCTAATGTTGCCTCCTGCCCCGGGGGGGGGGGGGGGGGGGGGGGGGCTGCATCACATAAAAACATCTGAAGGAGATATCAGGGCATCTGTAGCCCTGAAGAGAATAATAACACATGATACAGAAATCATTTCAGCCAATGATTGGTAACCCCGCTGCACTGACAGACAGGTAAAGAGAAAAGAATGGATATTTGCATCTTTAGTGGAGTAAAAAAGTGTGTAAGAAACAGCATTCTCTCTTATTTGTAAAATTATTCTCAGCAGAAAGTGAATAAACCTTTACAAATCATTCTGACTCGGTGCTGCAGGTTCTCATTTCCTGGAGGATCCCCAAATATCTGGATGTTCTCGTTTCGTTGCACCCTTCTAATCCACAATCTCTCCACCTTACATTGTGAAATATGGGACCTCTACCCGACAGACGTAAGCCGCTTACTGTTAATCAGAGCAGATCACAACATCTGAGGCTTACAGGGAGAAGCTCATTGTTGTCCACTCCCTCAGTGAACAGGTGGATCAATTAAAGAACTCTGTCCTTTTTGTTCAGTTCAGAGTGTTTTTCTAAGCAAACTTTTCTAATTTATGTTGGTATTTTATTTTATTTTATTTACTTAATCTGTTTTATAAAAGAAGAAAATAACTTCATTTCACTTACAGATTCTTTAGTTTGGATAAGAAGAAATAGGTTTTAAAAATCCAGCTCAACAGATTACATCAGAGAAATAAACCTGCAGCTCACCCCCTAAGCTACCAAACCACCCTCTATGTGTGCGGGGTCAGATCTGACTGGACCAGCTAACATCTGGGTTCATTACCTAAATAAATACTTGACACCTTTTGCCAACTTACGAATATTTTAAAGACATCTACATTAAAAAAATCAACAGGAAGTTTCTTTTTGGCATGTAGATAATGTAATTCAAACAAATTGATCAAATATATAACTTTTATTAACAATTTAGACATAAAAAATGTTTCATAAGTTGGTATAAGTTGTCTAGTGTGGCAGGGCCTTAACGTCTACTTACCATGCAGCTCCCGCGCTCAGCACAGAGCACCGGTTAATGGCCGTGTGAAGGAAGGTGTTTTATGCACTGTGTCGCTGCAGGGACTGTATTATAGAAGCCTGAAAGCAAACAAGCGGCTCTAATCCTCAGAGAGCTGCAGTGAAGGAGCACAAGGTGCTGCAGGGAGATTTGTCCTCATCAAAAGACACATGATGGACATCATTAATGTCAAACACTGACTGTGACAGTGCAGGAAAATAAAAATAAAAAAAAAAACACCCTGCATGTGCACGATTTCCCCCACACTATTTGTGTTGGTGTTAAATTTTAGGTCTGATTTGTCTAAATATAATGTTAAAAATCTACAGATCAAACATGCTTCTACAGAAGGTCCATCCATCTGAGCTGTGCTAAAAGCTGCAGAGTTTCAAACCTAAAGAGATGGAATGAAGATAAAGGTCAAATTATTGCTCCAGTCGCTTGGAGCTGAAGGTGAGAAACTTTGCATCAGAATAAATAAAAGAGCTGACAGTAAGAGACGAGGAGCAGACATGTGAAGAATGACTAAATATAAAACCCGATCAAGTTTTGACACTTGGTCAATACGATTCCTGACATGACAAACTCGTCACTTCTCTCCACTAATTGCCGACCACAGAGAGAGAATGAGTGAAAAAAAAAAAAAAAAAAAGCACGACAGCTAAAGATTTTTTTTAAACGATCTTCTTACGGCGATCCATCAACGGCTCCGTCCCCGCTCGTCTCCGAGGACTCGGCACAATGGAGACAAAGAAGATGGATTTGTTCTAAAAACGAGCTCGTCTCGTGGCTCTGGCTTCAAAAAGACAAGACAGACAAGCTGGAGGGGGATTCACTGACAGTTTCACACTGCCGCTTCGTGACAATAAGTTCATAAAAAGCTGTGAAAAGCAATTTGTTTTGAAGAGAATCATTCCCACGTGGACAGAAAACAAAAACAGATTCAGAAATGACTCTTCTTCCTGCACAAAGTGTCTAAAGTGTGCACTTGGCACTGACAGCTAATTTGTTTCTGCACAAGCTTGATTAGAGCCTTTATGCTTTAATATTTTCAGCATCATTAAGTTAATATTTTCAGCATCATTAAGTTACTATTTGGAACAAAGCAACACCTGAAGGAAGTTTTTTTCAGTCCGACTCATTAGTTAAAATCAAACCCCTGCAGCTCCTCACTGATTTGTCACCAAACTGGTGCTGAAAGACAAAGAGACCGCTCGTCTGAAAGCTGATGAAGACACCGGTAAGAACAGATGCGGTGGGATGTGGTGATTAACAGGTGAGGAGGATCAAAGTCCAGGTGCTCAGGTCGCTCTGCTCTGTTGGCTCCTGGTCTCTGATCAAATCAAAACCTGACCGACAGCCGCTAATGAGCCGGGAACAAATGGCTTTTTGTGTCTTTGTTACTCCGGCGCCTCGTCTTCATTAGGCGTCTTCGTTTCTTCCCCTGGTCCTCTGAGTCCACCTGAGGAGACTCGAGGACTTTCTGCCAGGGTGGGCAGGTTGAGAGGAAACTAAATGAGTGTGTTGGGCTGTTTTGACTACACACAAACAGATAAATAGTTTCACTCCCTCGTCACTGATAAAACATGGGTTTTAGTGATTTAATAACAAGTTAACACAAGACTAGAACACACATCTCCTGATGCATTTTATACATGTTTTATTCCCAGATGTTTCATCTAAAGCGATGTTTTCTGACACCTGAAGGGAGGAAACATCTGAGTCAAATGTCTCAAGGTGGGACGCGAGTCAAAGGGGTTGAAAATAATGTGCGTGGCCATGAATAGAGTTCTGCATGTTGGCTGTGCCTCCTCCTGAGTGTGCATTACATCACTGCAGCCTCTCCTCATGCATCCCTCAAAAATACCAAAAATGTAAGTTTAGCAACTTAGCTGATGAAATTCATGCTTCAATGAGATGTTAAATAAAATGCAACTACAAGGGCTGATACTGAAGCCAAACCCAAGTTATTAACATTTTATTTACTAGGTGTGCAACAACACATGCAACTATGTAGGGACCAATTCAGGTTTTTAAAATGCATTTTATAAACTTGTCTTCTGAAGATGCTCGGTGTTGAAGGATCAGTGGATCTGTGTTCGACTACTTCACCTAGGCTGCATTGTGGAGCACAGATCCACTGAAAAACTTGCAGTTTCAGCAACCTTTAATTTAAAAACTGGACTCTTTTGTCCTTAAACAAATGTTCATAAATCATTTCAATAAACTGCAAGTTAAGAAGGGCATGGGCATTTCTCTTGTTTTGTATGGAAAAAATATTGAATCTAAAGTATCAAACTGAACAAATCATGAATATTCTGTATCATTGCACCCCTACTATTTATATGTAACATTTTTAATGTAAAAAGTCCCAACGCATTTTAAAGGCACTTGATGTGTGTGGTCTCGCTAACAAAAGTCATCCGAAGGCTAGACCGTCTCCAGCCTACCTGGACTGCATGAACTGTGGCTGCAGTCAATTTCTCCTCCACCAACTAGTCTCTCAACAGTTGGAGTTCAGTGAGATACAGCTCTGCACAAACTGACCAGTAACCAAACCGGTTTCTGTTTCCATTTGTGTCAAGCCTCTAATGATAGATCAGTGCAGCTGCAGCATCTGCTTCTTCTTCAGGCTCATTAAAAGCACTTATAGAAACACAATAAAGAAATAAAAACTTTTAGTTTGGTTTAAAATGGACGTATCCTGTTTTTAAATCCTTCTTTGTCACATTAAAAATCCTTCAGTTGGGGTCTATATAAAGTGGAACAGCAATGCTTTGGTCTGAATTCCTCCTTATTGTGACTCCACAAGCCCCGCCCCTTTTCCTGAGGTGTGTCTCAGATCCACTCGTTTTAAGGCTGTCTCTTTAAATCCAAACGAGGTGCTTCACAACCTGCCCGTCTCAAGCTTACATTCTGGTTTGATAGAGGGGTTTACAACTATATAGCTGCGCAGAAACCTTTTGTCCTTCCAGACTTACATGTTGGAGCCAGAGTCTGGGACCACCTGATTGTAGATGGTAAGTCCAGACCTTATTTATAAGTTCGCATCGCAAATAATTTGATGTAATAGTTCAGAAAACATAATAGAAAATTGAAGAAGTTGAAAAATATGGTCTAAACAGAATATAACAGTAACTTATCTATGCAGGACCAGGACTAATTTCAACTTTTTGGCCTCCTAGAGACTCCAAGTCCACAACAAAATGTCTTTAAGAGCTAAATAAAAAAGTGGGTTTTGCAGATATGTCCCCTTTAATACACATCTCTTTATATTAATCTAGTGTGTTGAATAATGACATGGAAATATGGCTCATGTTTTGGTACCTTCTTAATTAAAACTAAATTAATATTAAATATTTGACACAGCAGGCTACCTTCAAAATGAATTAGTTACTCAGTCATCCTGACAAAAAGACCACTGGCATGAGAGTGAAGTAAAACAGACGGGCAGAGAGTGACTGTAGTTTCAAACTGCATGAATTAAATCAAATATTTGCTCAGTGTTCTTCATCAAAGGAAGTCTAATCTGGAATAACATGCTCAATGAAACTTAATTGATTGCATATTTCAAAAATAACTAAATCTTTTGCTTAAAAACTCAATAAGCACAATAAATTAAAAGAGTTTTATTCAACTTAAACTCTTTGTAGAAGTCTAAACGTAGCTTTTAAAACCATTTTAAATCAGACCTTGGTGTGTGTTTAATGAGTCTTTTTAATGAGGAGCAGAAGCATCCTCAGCAGGATGATGGAGGAGAACTCTTCAAAGCTGCAAAAAACACTGGGAAAGTGACTGAATTCAGATTGGGTTTGAATCTCTGGGGAAATTTGAACGTGCTGCCTCAGAAAAAATTCGGGTCAGGTTCAGGTCTCTAGTTTTTTAATATATAAACTGTGAGGCACAAAGGGAACAACGGAACGTATTAAAAAGTAAAAATGTCTTGGTGCCTCGATACTTTCAAGAAAAACAAAAAGTCACCCTTTGTGAATCTTTCATTTTCTTTGATCCCGCTTTGTTTTTACTTTTGCTCCGAGGAGCAAATGTTCATATTTCTGCTGCTGCCGTCGCTGAATTTGGTTATGCAACACTGTAACCCAGAGCATATGGGAAGGGATGAAAGCAGAACAAAGAGCTTAAAATGAGCTGATGATGTGCTCTCAGTTGGTCCTCACAAGACGTTCTGCAAAATACAGCTCATCAATTCTTATCTATTCTTTCATAAATCTGTCCTGATGGCTTTTCCTTACAGAGATGCCCTAAAAGGCGACATGAGAGGCTGAAAAACCAATACAGAGCAGGTTCAGATCTAGAGTAAGGTTTTTAAAAAACGAAGCTCAGTGATGATTTTCCTCCTGCCTGCTCCCTCAGGTTTCTGCGCCGGTGCAGACATGAGGAAGTTCCACCTCTGCCCAAAAGCGCATGGTAATACCGGAGTCCTTATATGGGCAGCGAGGGGAACCGGAACTGCAGGAGCTTCCTAGTTTTTCCTCACATCGATGCCCATATAAAGCATACGGAAGACAGAACAAGCCATCTCCAGTTGTAGTGACATCACGACAAACCATTTTTGGGCTGCGGCTCGAGCATCGTACTCAGATTCTCCTCCTCCATCAAAGCCGCTCCGGTTCAGCCGTTTTTTTTTTCTTCATTCAATCTATTTTTGGAAACAAGTGCCGAGTCGGCATGTTCTCCCAGGGCTGCCTGAGCTCCCACATCAATGCGGGGGTGTTCACACACACACACTCAGAGCAGATGAGTGGGACGACACTCGGCTCGTCTCTCTCTGCGCAGGATGTCAAGCAGCAGAGCAGTTGGTCAAACTCTGACAGCTTTGGGTAAATTAAGAACCACGGAGTGAAGCGGCGGCATCATATCCTCTTCCTGCGCCAGCTCCTCGTGGCATCAGAGGTGGAACGTGAGCATTCCAGATCAGTTTATTCTGGGACAAATGCAGACAATCATCATCCTTTTTCAAACGTAGCGTTTAATCATTCCGTCTGCTCTGACATGTGGCTGTGTACAAGTACAATATGTCCTCTCTGTAAAGTAAGTGGGTCATGCTTCAGCCTTCAAGAAATCTGTAACAAAAACACAAAGTCTGACTTTTTGGATCCCGAGATAATGGTTTTCATTTTCGCTCATGAGCTCTGCGTCCTCTGCAGTGTCATTAGCTGTTCATTAAAAACTGAATAATGTCATTGTTTCAGTCCGCTGGGGTAAATTCTGGCAGCCAAAATTCAATCCGAGTTCATCCAGTTCAAAATCCATCCATTACAACATGCAAAACCATTTTTACTTCTTTTTTTTATTTTGCAAATCTGTCTTGAGTTTTAATTCTAAAGCAAGTTCTGTAACGATGGTCACAAACCCACAATCCTTCTCATCTACTAATTAACAGACTAACGGGTTTAGGAACTTTTCCACATAATACCAGCACAAAGTGCTCATTGTTTCCTGTACAGCAAAGCAGACAGAAATCCTGAAGTTTGTAAAAACAAGAACAGAATCTCACCCTGATGGGGAAAAGGTCACGAGATCAATAAACTGAATAATTGAGGGGAGAGAGAGATGTTTTTGATCAGCTAGCAGCAGCTCCTCAGACATGTGATCCTAATGAGCCACAGCTGTCCAACATCAGCTGAAAACAACGTGTTGATTAAAGTACATTTAATCAACATAATGACCTTTTTAATAGAATCTATAAGACTTTAAATATGAAACAAGAAGGCTTCCATTCAGCTGGCAGACACATTATGATCACTTTTCAATTTCTGCTTATTTGCAGATGTCAGAATGTTCTGCATCATTAAAGCATTTTCAAAGCACAAACAAACTTTCAGTCAGCCACAGTCAACATCTGCTCTGAGCCCTGCTGATAAACCAGGACAGCATCAATCCACTCTGCTCAGCTTAGTCTGTCATTTAACTGGAGGCAGAAAAAGATTCTGCCAAGCTGAAGTCCTGCTGAGTCATGGTTGGAAAGAAAGGAAAATCAAAAAGAGCAGGCAAGCCCCCGACACGAATGCACAGTCATGCAAGACGGAGACCATGAAGGCGAAGCATCAAAGCGGATGGAAACAGGAACGCACTGATGGATGATGGGGAAAAAAATAATATTTTCTGTAAATGTTCACATTTAAAGGGGGGGCATTACGCAAAATCAACTTTTTTTGAGCTTTATATTATGTTGTCATCCCCTCATCAAAAACATCCCCAGAGTGTTGCTTTGACTCATTCATACATGTTCGAGAAATCCTTATATCTCCTGTGGCCACGTGGAGCTGCCTAAACACCTGCTGGTACAAAGCTCCGCCTATTTCCCAAAGCTCCTCCCCGGAGCTCAATCTGAAGTTAATCTCCTACTCCACAGACCACCCCTCCCCCAAAGCATTGCTGTGAAGTGGGAATGCCAGAAACGGTAGAAGGTTCTTAAATAGAGAGGCCAATTTCAATGCTTTTAGATAAACTGTGAGGCAACATCAAATCTATTTTTGATAAATACAGAATTGTCCTGACAACTGAAAGTAACAGTTTGTTGATTGTGATAAAGAATTCAATTATGTCCCATAACAATTTATATTTACCCCCCCCCCCCCCTTTAAAATCACTATGATTTTCTTGTACATGTTTAAAAAAATCAAAACCGAACACAAAATGTGTGCTGACAAATGTTTGATAAAGGTTTTTACACAAACATGTGTAAGAGGTTTTAAAGGGTTATATTGAGTAAATACCTCAGACTAAAACATACAAATATTTTAGGAGGATCATTGTCTGAGTTTTGGATTCATGGCAGGAAAGTTCTGCTGAGGGTTTCTCCACAGAACGACTGAGTTTAAAACGAAGCGATGGAGCTCTCAGGGGAAAGAAAAACAAAAAAAAACGGGAAGCACCGGGAGAAGTTTCCACATGAATAATGAATGCAGCTTTTTTTATGTGCCCACTGGTCTCTGATACCTCCTGGTTTACTCCCCTCTGCAGTTTCTGTCCATGCCTGAGCTTTTTTTTTTTTACGTCACAAAACGAAGGCTGCAGTGATCCAACACCGACAACAGACCCGTAACATGTGACTGGGTCAACACCGAGACACCAGTCTGTTCCCCATGTAGACGTTCTAATAATTCAACAATGAGCAGGACCAGAACTGATGCAACCAGAACCAGCCGACATGCTGTGTTAGATGTCTGAGTGGGTTGGTGGTACCGTATGAATCCATGAATGCCAGATAAATTTTATGATTTGAACTTTTATGAACAAATCATGGCGCTAAGGGGAAGGGAAATGAGGATTAACCAAGCGAATACTGAATTTCTCTCAAACCAAAAGGTTTGCTGAGCTCTAAATTATGTTTCAAGGTAAACAAAAGCAGACTTTTTACATTGTTTGGACCATAAGGAGCTGGAGAAACGGCTGTGTTTGTGTGGGTTATGTCCAATTCACGGCTGGTCATCAGTGCTCCACAGCATGTGCCTCGCCATCTACCATCTGCTTGTGCAAGCCCCATCCCCCTTTCACCCTACCAGGGGGGGAGGGTACCACTGCCAACTACAAGGACTCACCAAGATCCTTAGAGCCTTGACTTTTGCTGGCCATCTCGCCCATCCGCACCAGAGCGTCGAAGTAGCCCTTTGCAGCAAATGTGACACCTGGAAACATGGAAGCATTGGGCGTCAGATCAGGGGTGCTGACTTGAAATGACTTTTCTTCTTCAGCTCTGTAACCACAACCCTCCGCTCCCCCAGAAGAGGTAAGATATGGGGTGTTGGGAAATAGAGAGCGATAGGCAGCAAAGGTGACCAGGCAGGGAAAGGAAAAGCTCTATGGAAGCAACTGCAGGAAGCAGGAAGCTGCAGAGACTTTTCTACAAGAGTGAAACAAAGAAACCTGAACAAACTACTTCCTGGGTATTATTGAGACCATCCATTTTTCTTCCATACCTTTTTCGGCACGCAATTTGTTCCAGAATTTTTATGCTATTTCAAAACTTTCAGCTCCTGCAGGACATTCCGGCTATGACTTTCAGTATTTCAGCAACTATTTAGCTTTTTTGGCCATGTTTCTCTAATTGAAAATGAATAGATGGTCTTTGACATTCATAAACTTGTCAAAATATTCATAAATCTTTACTGGCTTCTTTTCTGTGGTGTCAATTTTAGGTACTTTCAGTCATCCTCCTGCTCCTTTATGCTATTCATCTGATAATTTCAGAATTGTGCTTCTTTCGCCTTTTTTATGCTAATTTAAGCCGTTTTCTGAGTTTCTTTTTAGTTGATTTCTGTTAATTTAAGGGTTTGTCCTACTAACTTCACCTTTTTGCAATAATTTCAGCTTCTTACAGCTTAAATCAGCAAATATGTGCCCTTTCTGCTTTTGTGCTAATTTCAGCTTTTACAGCAACTTCTAGAAATTTTTGTCTTGCTTTTTTGGCTATTTTATAGCAAATTGCAAGTCTGTCTTCTTCATTCTTTTACCATCAATCTGCTAAATTCATCTGGTTTCTGCTATTTTTGTCAACGTTTCTGCTCCGTTCAGATTATTTTGACACACATTTGCTAATTTTTCAACTTATTGACTTATTTTTTAGCAAACAGCATCTTTTCAAATTGAACTCACAAGAACAGTTTTTCCATAAAACATTTTCAGCTTTTTCAGCAATAAGCATTCACACTGCATTTTTGCAGGAAATGCAGTTTAAAGTGTGTCTTTGTTTTTAATTCAGTTCTGGAGGGATGACAAATAATGTTTGGAGTGAACCAGTTATGTATCGAGATTCCATTTCTTCTTTGGTATTACAAAGTAATATTCAATTAAACCTATTATTTAGCTGCCATAGCTAATTATGTAGCTTTAACATGAGTAATGTGCTCCATGTAAACACAAAGAATTAAAGTAGGCAAAACCAGCCTGTTTAAAGATGCTGCCACACATCAGGACACAAACTGACATTACTATACCACCTTCAGTTTCCACACTGTTAATGTTAAGCTTTTATTTTGTTCTGTTTTAATCTTCAGACTCCTAAAATCCGAAAAATAACGTGCTCTTGTGATACAGTATGCAGTTTTTAAAAAGAGATTTAATGAAGCCCACCCCAACAATCCCCTGGAAGGTCAACTATATGTGCTGCCCTGAAACTTTCACAACCAAACTTCCAAACGATACCGAACTCCTGTCAAACGTTCGCCTCGGGCAGCAGCAACGACAAATTAAAGCAGGTCGTGGGTCCTGACAGCCGTGATGACAGAGGACACATGTCCACTGCGGTGATCGGTACAGATGAGGGGTGGGTTTATTACAGAGCTGTCAGACTGATGAGTGTTTGTGCTTTGAGCTGCCACAGAGCGCTCACAGATTCCCTGAAGAGGAGAGGAAAATGACACAGCCTTCATCTGAAAAACAATGAACTCTATTCTGAGTTCAGTCCACAGCGGAGCGGAGCGAAGCCCCCTGCCACGATAATTATTATTATTCCCCAAAATTAGGATGGTTTCTGTCTCCAGCTTCATTTCTTCTACTTTCTCATTATTGTTTAAAACACGTTTTTGTTCAGCTGAAACCCAAACCTTCATCTGGTTTTTTGTGTGACTTTAGCTTAGGTGGGACATAAATGTGAGGGGGTCTCGGCTAATCCTGTGTGGAGGAATTTCAGCTTCTCCTAAAGTGTCTTTTTTTAGTATAGTAGAAGGTAATAGTGGAATCATTTGGTTATTTGTATTCTGTTAATTTTGTCATAGGCAAATAAAATATTTTTCTATTAACTAACTAATGTTTTATCATAATTCATCACAAGTATTGGTATTAGAATCGATGATACTATAGCCATGCATTTACTTGGTTTTGAATCAATACCAAATTTCCAAACATCGCCCACCGCTAGTGTCAGCAGAAATGAAATGATCAAGATGGAGGTCTGCATCAGCTGAGAGAGTTACCCCACTAAAATCTATAAAACCACCTTCATGTCCTGACAGAGAGATAAAGAGACGAGCAAAAAACTGTCAGCTGATTAAAAAATTTAAATTCTTTGCCGATTCTTGTTGAAATCAAAGTTAAACTCTGCTTTTTTTTAAACGATTTTCCAATGACAAACTGCTGACACAGCTCTTTCCCTCCACCTCCTGAGGCTCTGCAGCAGGAAGTTCTGGCTCATCACCATGTGCACGGTGTCCTCACTGATCCACAAAAAAAAAAGAAAAAAAAAAGAAAAAAGAAACAAACTGCCCCCCTCGTGAATCACGCCGCCCGCTCCTGGACCACAGTTCTACTTTCAGACTCCAGTGACAAAAAAATAAAAAAAGATGATTGCAGGGTTCTCGCCCGGCTCTTAGCTCCGCCTCCCGGTGCCGGCGCCTGGCATTGATGAAGTGCGATCCCCGCTCGGGGAGTAGTCGGGCTATTTTTAGCTTTATCTATCAGGCGGGAGCGAAAGGCCTCCTTTATCGTTCTTCTAAGACGGCGGAGGCTTCCGTGCAGATCTCCTCAGCAGTGACACCTAACAGCTGAGCTCACAGGTTTCCCTGCAATCAATGAGCCCAACAGGCTGAACAGCTTGTGTCACTCGTGGCAGAAAATCTAATTGATGTCAACTGTGTGACTGATTCAATTTCATTAAACACTATTAGGCTGCAGGACGTCCTGCAGGACAATGATTAAGTCTTTTTTTCCCCTTTTTTATAGAAAAACGCTTTTCCTTCTCTTTTTTCCCATTTTACCCAGTCTCGTCCTGGATTCTGTCTCAGCTTGTTCTTGTTTCCACGGCCCCATGGGTGGAGGTACCGTTACTCTGGAAACGCCTCCTGCTCCACTTCCTATTGGCTCATGCTCCACTTATTGCCCCCCCCCCCCCAAGACGAGCGCTTTGTCTTTCACCTTGAGCTTTTCTTGCTGCGTGTAGCGTACACCTCTTTTTACCCCCCCATACACTCTATCATGCAAACACACACAAGAGCGCAAGCAACTAGAAGCAATAAGAGGATGCAGAGCAGAGGCAGATGTTTGGAGAACTGGAAGGCAAAAAGATGAAGACAAAAAAAATAATGGAAACAATAAGAAACATTAACCCCGAAGTTTCAAACAAACTCAAACATTCTGTTCATTACTGAACAGAAAACAGAGAAACTTTCTAACAAACAACAAACTCGCTTTTATTGTTCTCATCGAGCCTCATCCCTGCTCAAATTTAATAGGAGGGAAAAATAAAAATCAGCACCAAGTGTTGGGTCAGATCAGGTGGAACCTGCTCACGCCTGACTGGAAATGAAAGACGAGGCCGGAGAGTTAAGGCATGGTGGGTGTACTCACTGGTGAGCGCCTTCTCGTAGCTCTTCGCCATGGCTATGAAGTTCCGTAAGCACGGGTTGAACTGCTCCATGATGTTCTGCAAGGAAAAGCAGATCTGATTAGTCGGAAAGAAGAGATACAGTGACGGAGCACCGGTCTTTTCTGGGTCACCGAGATGAATCAGCTGAGCCAACCGGGACATAGAGCAGAGCAGAGCAGACTCATTTCAGAACCCCAAGTCCCCCGACATCCAGGGCTGATGACACAAACACAATTTACAGGCGGGGTGTGTGTGAGGGGGGGTCTGCTTCCTCACACCTCCCCTGCTGCATGAATTTAAAATAAAACCTGATTCTGGCTGCAGAATTTGAGCTCAGCGTGAAACTTGGACCAGACGCCACATCCCGCCGTCTCTCTGCACCTCTCTGAACTCCTGCCGGAGACTATTTTTAAAAGCGCTAATTCACCGAAATGAACAAAAATCTGTCTGAAAGTCATTAAATCTGAGAAGAATGAGCCTCATACAAGAACATGTTCTTATTCTTATCCTAAAGTTCTCTTACTTTTGTTCGTATGGAGGGTTCGTACGAACATGCCATGTTAGATTCAACAAACTCTTCCATCTTCAGGAGAAGTGTGTAAATGAGAAGCATAAACTGATGAATGTGTATCAGGTGCTCGTGCACGAGGAGAGAAAGATTAGCATAATTACCACCCCAAAAACACCATATAAGGCTAGGTTTCCTGCCCCACATACCAGGAATTGTCCATTCATAAAAGGACATCGCAAAGTAAAAAAGAAGAACTTTACGAATTTGGAGATTGAAGTTCTGCTGTCAGAGATCCAGAAAAAAAAAGTCATTTTTAGCAGCGTCAGCTGTGGAATTAAAAGATCTGCTTTAATTCAGAGGAATGAAATGTTAATGTTGTGTCTCCTGTGGGTCGGACAGTCACAGAAATAAAAATATAAATCATGTCCATCGCTCTCTAGTCCTGCTCTGGTTTTCCTTTGGTCAAATATTTTTAATTTAAGTGTAAACAACTGTGTTACATAATTTTCATTTTGTCAGAAGAGCAGTCGCGCACAGCGCCACAAATTCTCCTAAATCACTCGTACGCACAACTTAAGAACAAATCTGTTCGTACGAACGGTTCTTGCATGAGG
>JAUBOC010000056.1:20167210-20180241 GCA_032275365.1 Anablepsoides cearensis
AGTGCAGCCGGCATCAGATGCTGGACTGCTGAGAGGGTAGTTATTGTTATGATGCTGATAAGGCCCAAGGCCTCAAACTCACAGCTCCTGACGGGCTGTGAGTTCTGGTCTTTTGATAAAATTTTTTTAGAAAAGACTCAAACTTGGTTTTCTGCAAACTTATTCTGACTTCCAATTATTGATCAGCTTTTTCCTTACAGGATTGACATCAACATTCACTCTGTTAAAAAAGGTGTTCAATATAGGGAAGCACTGATATGAATATTTCAGCTGATATCAATATCTGATATAATATAAGTATTGCCGTTATGGTCGATAACCAATATTACACAAACACACAAATTGTATTATACCTATACGCACAAATACACTTGGGTCTAACCCTTTTTAGGTCTTATTCCTGGCTGTGCAGCGTCAATATCACTATCGTGATCAAACAGATGCCGCTCAACCAACCATCTCCCCTCCCAAAACAAAAAACACAAAGCTAAAAAGTGGGAAATCTATATCGGAAGTTAATATTGGCTCAGTTTTGCATATCGGGTCAATACCAATATTCTAAAAAATGACCAATATCGGCTGATACCGATATTAATGACGATATATCGCGCATCCCTAGTTTAAAAGATTACCTCCTGAGAGCTTCATTCAAATCTATCCTCTGGTTCATGAGATATTTTGCTAACAATACAAACACATAGTTGCTCTGCCTTGGCCGTTGATGCTAGAGGATACAACGTGGATAGCCAAAGAGAGGGAGAGGAAGCTGCTGATTGGCCTCTCACAGCAGAGAAAAAGTCAAGAGTTGAATAATAAAGACGGACAGGAAGTCGTGACAAGACGAAGAAAAAAGGAGCAGCATTTGCGCAACAACAACAACATTGTCACCATCCAGAGCGGGCATTCTGACAGATACAGGGTATTTATAGGCACGGATGAATCTCTGAGTCGCTCATGTCAAACGGTTGAGTCCTGTCAGCAAACTGCAGCTGGCACGAGAGCAAACGAGCCGAGGCCAGAGACCCGAGGCCAGAGGGCCCAAGGCTGGAAGTCTGTAAGAGTCAGGAAGATATGTGTGAGGAGTTTTACTCTCCATCTGTGGCTGCCTCCTCATCGTTCTTCAAACTGACCTTTTGCTCTTTCCAACCAGAACTTTAAACTTTTTTTTTTTTTTAAATTTCTGGAACTTTGCCAACTCTAAGGTTTTATTTTTAAGAGAAGCAAGACCAGATGAAGGGTGAACACTGTAAGAAGCAGAGAAAATGTTTTAGAGTTGAAAAAGTCAAGACACTGAGTCTGTATTTCAACTCTATGCAAAACTACAGTTTATAGAGTCCTACAGGTCATTAGAGTAGAATAACACTGGTTTGAAGAGTAAGAAAAGTTTTAAACTGTAGATCCAACTTAACGTTAAAACTGAGTCATTGTGTTCCCTGCAGTGTGATCTTCGGGTTTAACTTTAATTCACCACAACTTTAGGAACAACACGTTTTTAGTTCAAATAGTTTAGTTAAGGAGCGAGGCGGGAGGAACACCAAAGGACGGATTAATGAGCGGAAGGCAGATGGAGAGAGGGGACATCTAAGGTTGGCAGATATTTTTTCATGGCCGCTCGCTGCGTGAGGACGCCTGCTAATGCCTGATGGCTCACACACTACAGTCACCTTGGTGCAAAAACTTCACCATGACTACAAAAAAAAAAAGTAGACAGGAAGCAGGAAGTAGGACAGAATACAGGAGTGCTCAAAGTGAAGAACTGCGGAACAAAAAATGAAAGAACTTAAGTTTCCAATGAGGTTGACAATCTGTGTAGGGTTTGTTTGTTGGTTTTTACATTTCAAAATAAAATCACAACAAAAAAAGTTTTTTTTGGTTTTATGGTTTTATAAACCCAAATGCAAAAATCTAAAATTAAACAAATTAAAAAGGTCCACAGTGTTTGATTTTTGCTTCATCTATCTAAATTCAAAATAAAATATACAAACGTTTTAATTTGTAGCGATACCGAAAATGACAGACAAGAGTTTATAGTGGCTGCTGGAACACTGACATACAGTTTATTATGTCAATGGGCTGGAAACCATTCCTAAAGATATTGGCACTGGCTGCACTCAAACCTTATTCTGCATAACTTATGATTATTAAAGCAATTTTATTCCTGGTGAGATCGACTTCCTCTAAATAAGACAAACATGATTTACAGCTCCGCCAGAAAGTCCTTAATAGTGCACTAACAAAATATAAAGCTCATCTTTGCCTTAACTATTAATATAAAAAAATAAAGAAAAGCATAGTTTTTTTTTTGTTTTTGTAATTGTCCTTTTTTCCCCCTTTTAAAACAAAACTAAATAAAACATTAGTTTTTTTCCTCATTTTATTTTGAAATGTAAAACCCAAACAATGAACCATAAACAGATTGTTGAATAATCCCTGAATGCAAGCTTTATTGCAAAACCAGGACAACGCCAATAAGCTTTTCGTTATTTTGCACCTTTTTGCATGGAATGTTGCAGAATGATTGGAGACTAACAGACTTTAAATCTTTGAGAGCTTTTAACTTAATACTGATGGAATGTGTCTTATTCCATTAGATGCACGTATTGTTCTTAGTTTTGCTTTTAAATGTGCCTCATACGATTCTTATTTACTTTTTTGAAATTGAATTTGTAACTATGTAACCTTTAAAAGAGATGTTTTTTAATCTCAGCGAGATTTTTTCCCCTGCTAAAATAAAAGGTTTATTAAAAAAAAAAAATGCTACTTCACCACAATGTAATGTCAAATACATGTACACTGGAGGGTAAAAAGAAAGGCAGATTGTTTTGTTTTATATGCATTTATTGGGACAAAGAAAACCTTTTTCGCTGGCGTTATGCAAGGCCTCAGCTGCACAACAAAGTGAGCGTGGAAACGCTCCAGCATCAGGAATCAGCACATGATGTACCACCGGTCGGAATGCAGAGGCTCCAACAAAAGAACCAACGCAGCTCAGTTTTAGTGATGTTCTCGCTTTAACACTCTGATTAGGTTTGTTTGTGTTTACATGCAACAGTGGTGGGAATGAGCGACGACTCAAGTCATGCGTTCACCACCCGACAGGTTCAGCAGAACGCGTCACATTCTTCTTCCTTTCAGTTGTTTGTGTCAGCTAATTAAAGCAGAAACTCCTGAGCTGCAGAGGTTTCCCCCCCGGAGGAAAAAATAAGTTTGGAGCAGATGCTTCAGTCAGTTCGGTCTGGATCTGGTGTAGCTTGTTTTCAGACTGATTTGCAGGTTTGAAAACTGAAGTTACCAAAAATTGAAAAATTTTAAAGGATTTTCATGTCTGAGATGGTCCCTTTAAGAGCTCCTGTAAATGTGCTAATATTAAACCATACTTGCTTTTTGTTTAAGGGGTAAAATCAGCTCATTATTGCGGCCGGTGCAAGCATAATCCCCCAATCAATCAGGTCTTGTTCCTTAAGCAACAACAGGGTCAGAGGCTGATTAACATTCCACTGAATAAAAAGGACCATATTTTACAGAGCGCATGAGAAATAAGAGGGATTATAGAGCAAACACCGATTTGCTTCACTTTGGCCGTTAGCTTCAGCCTCGTGTTTTAATTAAAATCGCTAATTATCCCGAGCTATTAAATGCCAGAAAGTGTACAACAACACAAGGGTTGCCAGATCACGTTGCAGATTGAAGGAGTTTTCTAATGAAGGAGCTCCTTCTTCAACACCAACTGTTTGTTGTTGAAATGAAATGAAAAAAATTATATAGTTCTAGTTCTATGTCTTGTAAGCTGGCAGCTAAATGCTAACGTCACTATTAAAATTCACATCATCTCTGGTTTTCATTCTGATGTAAAATTATTTTCTGATGTCCCTGAAATAAGAATAAACTAACAGATGATAATACTTGGCTGGGACATGAGAAAAATTACATTAACCTTTAGGAAACTCAAACTGTGATAACAGGAAGTAACTGCACGGACATTCAGCTTTTCTTTCTTTTTGTTTTAACAAAACGTGTATCCGTAAAAACCAAAAAGGCTAATTGGTGAGTCATCTAGTTAGCAAACATCCAAATGAGTCATCTGTAGCTGCTCACTTAGTTCACATGAGTCAAAATAAAGAATTTATCACTACTAAAGATTTATTCATGAGGTCAGGGTTGGAAACGCGTGCACGTGCCGTGTCACATGCATGACTTAAGATCTCTCCAATGGTGTTAAATATTTATTCAAACTCATCTCGATGGTTTGCAGCGCAGATGTTTGTTTTGGAAGCATCGGGTGTGAAAAACTGTGATTGTGTTGGAAGGCGAGCGTCATCCAGAGACCACGGCCTGCAGACACAATGCTCTGTTTAAGACCTGAACCTGTGATGTGAAACTACAGGAGAGTTCGGCTCAGAGTAGTTTGTAAAGGCAAACTGTGCCTTTGGCAGATTTTATAACAAGTCTGGTCAATATAGGACCTGAGGACAGGGACAAAGGTCGGAGTATACAGAGCAGTGGTACGAACCACGCTCCAGTATGGCTATGAGACATGGGTGACATACCAAAGGCACCTCCAACTCCTTCAACGATTCTACCAGCGATGTCTCAAGCATGGAAGACCACTGTCTGCCCAACGTCATACTGTACAGAGAACTGTTTGGACATTGCAATGCAGGTGCCTCAAAGAAGAGGTATAATGACCTCCTCAAGACATCCCTAACCACACCCTACTTCGACACTCACCCATGGTCTTCCTAGCAGCTGTGAGAACAAATTGCCACAAAACCATCCACAAGGCAGTGGCAGCTTTTCAGTCGGCATCTACCACCAGCCTAGTTGAAAAGAGAAGCAGTAGAAAGAACAAAAAAAAAAAAAACCCGATTCAACCCCTGACCTGACACGGACCTGCAGCCTCTGTAGCAAAACTCGCCTCTCTAGAATAGTCTTTTCAGGGGTGCACCATTTTTTTTTTACGTTTGGGAGATCTGAAATCTTCTTCCACAAAATGTCGGAAAATCAGCCACTACCTAATGTCCAGTTAAAAACAGTTAGTGTTGTTTCAAGGGTATTGTTCAACGTTCTTCATTAAAATAAAATTGGAACATTGAAGGAGTTGTAAAGAAATCAGTATCGGCCAAAATCGAAATCGTCAAGTCAGATTTTTAAAGATCGGGATCGGTCAGAAAAACATAATAGGTAGGGGTACAACAATACATGTACCAGTATTGAACAGTGCTTTAGGTTCAATACACACTTGTATCCAACAATACAGATTTTTAAAATTTATTTTATCAACTTGTCTTCTGAAGAGGCTCTGTGTTGAACGATCAGTGGATCTGTGTTCGACTACCCCACCTAGGCTGCATTTTCGAGTGCAGATCCACTGAGAAACTTGCCGTTTCAGCAACCTTTAATTTAAAAACTGGACTCTTTTGTCCTTAAACAAATGTTTCTTATTAATTTTAATAAATTACAAGTTAAAAAAGGACATGGAAATTTCTTTTCTTTTGTATCAAAAAAATATCGAACTGTGAGACTAAAGTATCGAACCGTACTGACTCATGAATTTTCTGTATTGTTGCACCCCTACTTCTAAGCCACCAGAGTGCCTAAAAGTCCCCACTCTAGATCTTTTGGCCCTTTTCCACTAGCACCTCTACAGCACGGTTCAGGTGGTTTTGTGGGTGGGGTCATTGTAGAGTTGGGCGGTCCCAAAGTCCAAAAATTGACCGAACACGACTTACTAGCTGATGGCGGTTATGCTCCATTAAGCTACTTGCCAGCCACCAATAAAACATAGGAGAAGACCACAAATATATATGAAACACAACAATGGAGAACATGGTAGTGCTGTTATTGCAAATGGCAACCATCTTGTAACGCAACCAATCAGTGACTGAGAGTCTTCTGATGTTGTGTTTTCAGGGCAGCACGGTACCCTTGAAACCACAGCGAAGGAAGTCCTAAAAAAGGGGGCTGGTTTCACAAATCCTTGCTAGTGGAAAAGCCTTGGAACCTTGGAGAGCCAAGTCGAACCGCAATGTAGAAGCAAGTTTGTAAACTTAATTTGGCTTGGGGTTTTTTGTACCCTTGTGAGATTTGACACAAACTGCTGTTTCCCAAACTGATCTTTTTCTAAATAAACAAACCTGTAATAAAATGTGTTCTGGTTGATATCTGGCCTCTGTGGATCATAAAGGTTTGGTGTTGTGCACCTGAATAACTCCACAATCTAATGGTTACAGATCTGAAAACCTCCATTAAACCTTTTCTTTTTGTTGCTCTCAAAAGGATCAATACATCGACTTCTCTCTGTGATGAGCACAGTTTTTTAAAACTCCTCAAAAGATAAAATAATATTATTTTGGTCACTTAAAAAAGGAAAAGATGAAAGGTTGAAATATAAAAAAAAATGTAAAAATGAAGGTAGAGAGGAATGAGTGAAGGAAAAACGATGTTGAAAATATCACTGGACTGTGCGGTCATTAAATCTGAACAATATGTGAGAAAAATATAAGTTGAGTTGTGTAAGTGCTTCTACTTTGGCAAAGCCATTCATTACTTCCTTCCCACACAAAGTAAGTCCACTCATGTTCCAAACACTTCTGAAAGAAAAAGGTAAGAAAAGTAAAAGCATTAAGAACACCTCAGTGTGTGTGTGTCTGGGTGTGTGTGTGTGCATGGGCTGAGTCACAACCTACACAAACAGCAGCGGGCTCATATCACGTCGGGGCGTAAATTACTGTAAAGCTGAGCCAGCCGTGTGGCACCATTAGGACCTGCGGCGCCGCTCGCTGCCAAACTAACCTGCAGGTGGAGAGCTGGTAACCCCACCGAGGGGGGGAGGGACAGGGGTGGGGCAGGTAGAGACGAAATAAATAAATAACAGGATTTAAAAGTCTGGTTATCTGGACCGGTCCACATTTAACCAAGAGTTTAATAAAGATTTGTTCTGGATTACATCTGTTCTAGACACCAAGAAAGGAGGATTTTAGCATCACGTAGTAAAGCTATTTTTAATTTTTTTTTTATCTGACTGCTGGGCGGGGCTTAGAAGGTGTTAGAGACGAGAGTTTTCTCACCGGTAAGTAAATGTTCCCTCAGATGTTTGTTACTAAAACCAGATTAAGAACAAACAGAAAGGAGAAACTTGATAAGAGCAGGTCACCTTGACTTTACCAGAGCCCCGTGCTGCATGAGCCCTCCTCGTTTCCATGGCGACTAAAAGGAGGAAGTGACCTTTCGCGTGTGTGTGTGTGAGTGTGTGTTCCTGTTTCCATAACCTTCCATGCTCCTCAACCGTCAGCTTGTGGATAAACCTGCTCATCATCGTCACGTCTTCAAACAGATGCCGGGTTCTGAACACGGTTCTTCCCTTTTTCCTTTTTTAATTTTGTCTCACATGATCACACGTGAATGTGTCAGTGCATCTGTGTGCGCTTATATACAAATAGTTGAATCCACGTTCCAAAGTCCACCTCCACAGATGACTTCAACCATAGAGGAAAAGCCTAACTCTTAAATAAATCAGGACAGGATTCTTCCTGCTCCTAAACTCTATAAAAGCTTCATCCTGATAGGAAAACAAACCATCAGAGTCTGGACTCCGCGTGTCAGAGTAAACCTGAGCTGTTTGTGTTTCTCCACTTCACTTCATTCAGTTTTTACTGACAACAGCTTGTTGTTGGAGATGCCTGCAGGCGGCCCTGCAGCACAAGATGCAAACACAGAGCTGCAAACAGCACCTGCAGAGGGAAAGCTCGTGTACAACAAATACTTTGGATTTTACTTAAAATGAGGCCTCCTGTCTGTTTTCCTTGTAAACACGGCAAAAACTGATTTGGACTTTGATTATTTGCAGTAATATTAATAAAAACAATAATTTAAGGTTTTTGCTCTATATCATGCAAAATCCACTTTTTTTAAATATATTTTGTTGTGCATTTGGAGTCTTCCCTTGATCAAACTAGAATGGACCGGTCTGTAAGCTGGTTGGTTTTAAAGGGACAGCATCAAAACGAGTTGATCTGAGACACACATCAAAAAGGGGCGGGGCTTACAGAGATACAATAAGGAGGTGAAGAAATTTATTGGGGTTGTTTACTGCAGACTTTTAAAAGCACCACACATTTTATAATGTTTTCTTAGGTGAATAATAATAATACTGTATATTTTTATGAACTGTTGTGTGACTAGTTTTGTGATTAAATTGATGATTCTGTGTACAGACTGGTCTGGGTAGCTATAAATGATGGTTACATTGAAAGATTTAAATGTGAAAAAGAAGGATTTAAAAGCATGTGTCTAAATTAAAGCTGTTGTTCATCAGGTTTGTTTGATCATTAAAGGAAGAAAAAAAACTGAAAGTTGTACTAGAAACACAGGTCAGGCTGGAGGTTTTGTGTTTAGGCTGTGTTTGGGGATCTGTACATTTACAAACTGCAGTTCCAGTGTGGACCGGGCCTTAAGCAGGCTGATAAATGTTTGGGATGCTCTCCACTGAACGTACTGCTTTACTTTCTTCATTGATGCTGCGCTGATACTTCTCTGAATTGGAATTCTGAGTCCGGTTTAGGTCGCGTTTAAAAAGTCTTCACAGTGAATCTTTCTAGCTGCTTACACAGCCAATTAAGTGTTTTGAAATAAAACCCAATATTTTTCACAGAAGCCATCATGCAAAGATGTGCAGAACATGCAGATGCATCACTCAGATGGGGGAAAAAAAGCATCTCTGCTGCATCCAGACGTTGTGTGAGAGTGATAAGCTGGGGGGAATTATGTCACATTAGCGTTGTGCTGCTGTCCCCTCTATTCTTCAGTTTCCAGGAAATGGCCATCATTTGCCTCTGCTCAGTCACTGTGACAATCAGAGAGCTAAAGCTGCACTGCTTCAGCCCCCAGGAGACGGGGAATTCAGCGTCTATCTGCTCCGTGTCCGCGTGAAGGCAGACAATTTCCCTTTCAGATGAGCTCTTATCTGCAAACAGCGAGTGGAGGGAAAGTCAGCGCCCTCTATTCCACAGACGCAGGAAGGAGGGGCCGCTTCCGGCGCCTTATATGGATGTGCTGGAATCCCCCACCACCAGCAATCCACCCCACCTGCGACGTGACAAGGCTGCCCATTTTCATTCACCTCACGTTCGGTTGATGCCACAGGAAAACTGGTGGAGAGGAGGAAGAGGAGGAAGAAGAGGAGGGAGACTCCCCATCCAGCACGCTCGTCGTCATCGCCTCAGAGTGACGCATCCCTCACTTCAACCAGATTCTTTACTGCACACGTGAACGAACATATGTTCCCATCCTTTCACGTGTCGGGGTGATGGCGGCGGCGCTTTCTTTAAAAAGACAACATCTGTGCCAACCTGCAGGTGTGTGATGACGGAACGTGCAGGAGAGCGTGTTGGTCAGAAAACCTGCTCCTGCAGTGAGAGGAGACGGTTTAAAAAACACAAACTCTGCAGCAGGAAACCCACTCAGGCCTCTCCTCCTCGCTGCCAATCTAATTAGAGGAGCGGCGGCTCCACACCTTCCCCTCCTCGCCGCGCTCCCATTCATCCTGGAGATACGTCTGAGGAACTTTCCCTTTCATCCTCTGCCAGCCTCCTGTTCTGCAGCACCTCAGCCTCCCTGCAGCTCCGGCCTGATAACCGGCGAGCCGAGCGGTGCGGACGCCGCCGCACACGCGGCGCACGCTCGCTGCAGATGCCAGCACTCAGTCTGTGTGACACGCCGCTCGATGAAATCTTCATAACAAAAGCACATCTGTGGAAAGTTGATGCATCCTGGGTTTTCACAGCAACTGCCTATTTGCATTCAAACACATTTTCCTGCAATGAGTCAGCGATGAATAAAAACCAACAAAGACTCGAGATAAATGTTGCAAAATCAGTAAAACCTCCTGAACGCTCCAGTTATTCTTCTGCGTTCGCAGGAACAAGCTTGATGAAAAAAATTAAAGAATACTAATGAAAGTACACAATATCCATGCAAAAACCCATTTCAGTACAGCGAGGCTTCATTAGCAAATAGGTTCTAAATGGATTAAGGTTCCAAGTGAAGCATGAAGAGTGGATTGTTTCAGGTTTGACACAAACAGACGACCACAGCTAACCCATCAAATCAACTGATGAGACAAACACACCGTTTATACTGTTACATGACTGTTTTATTCATTTATAAATAAAAAAGTGTGGAAGTTAGGCATTAGTAGATTAACTGTTTAAGAAAAAATATGCTTGTTTGATAATGGTGGCCTACTTTTCCCTCATTAACCAAACAAATTAGCAATAAGTTTAATAATCGTGTGAAAGTTTGATAAGCGTTCATATTACTGAGATCATTTTATTCTTCTGTACGTCATTTTTATGCCATTTCAACAATTTATGCATTAAAACATTTGGGTATGACTTTTGGTATTTCTGCAATTTATACTTTGACATATTTAGCTTTTCTGCCATGTTTTTCTTTTTGAAAATTGAATGGAGCTGTCTTCAACCTCATTACACCCTTTAAAAAGTTTATAAACCTTTAGTTAACTTTAAACTTTGTTATGGTTTTGCTTTTTTATGTATTTGTGCCAATTTCAGCTTTATTCGGCTTCTATTTAGCTGATTTTGGCTTTTTTTCCTTGTTTTTTAGCCATTTTGACTGTTTTGCTATTCTGCTAATTTTAATCTTCAATCCTTCTTTCAGCTTCTTACAGTTATTTTTCAGGTGCTTTAGCTCAAATCAGCTGGTTTCTGTGTTATTCGCCATTTTTGAGCAAATTTGAGCATTTTTGCCAGCTAAATTCACCTTTATGATATTTTCAGCTTCTTCCTAATTCAGAAAACATGCTCTTCCTGTTTCTTTGTGTCAATTTCAGCTTCCATCGGCTTCCATTTTGCTGATTTTGGCTTTTTAGCTATTATTTTGACCTTTTCTGCTATTATTCTGCTAATTTCCACTTTTTGCGCCTCCTGTTATTTAAAGAATGTTGTGCTTCTTTCAGGTGCTTTCTGCTAAATTCAGCGTTTTTTTGTGTTTGTAGCTTAATTAGCTTTTTTCCAGCGATTTACCTTTTTGTGATATTTTCATCTTCTTACGGATTAATTCAGAAAACGTGCTCTACCTGTTTCTTTACTTTTTTATTTATTTTTTGCTAACTTTAGGCTAGTTTCAGCAAAAATCTTTCGTTAAACATTCACACTGCATTTCCTGCAATAATGCAAATTCCCTGGTGTTTTCAGTGAACCTTATGCGGATTACTGGATCTGTTTGCATTTCAGGGTCATTTTCCCCACATTCCAGCTGAGCTGCTTCCAAACAAAGATCAGGAATGAGGCTCAAACCGAACCAAACCTTGAAGTTTTCTACAGAGACAGAAAACACAAAGAAGACGGTGATAAAACTCTGAGCCGAGACAATCGAGATGAAAGCCTTGTGACTAATCGGAGGAGGAAAATTGTTGGTTTGGAGCTTTTACACCAGAGAAATCTCGCCTCACAAAAGCTTTTGGATTAAAAGCCTTTCAGTGGATGAGAACAGAGGCTGCAGGCTTCACCTCACAAAACCTCCAACCACCAGAGGCTGGTTCTGCCGGGTCAGGATGTCAGAACCTTTGGACTCAAAGAGGAGGATGATTGAGCTCCATCTAAAAGCTCCTCTCTTCCTCCATTCAGACGCCACAGCGCTCATCTGCAGCGTTCTGCCTCCAACAGCAGCTGTTTGATTACCCATCAGCTCCAATCCACTACATGAGGAAGGAAAACATTACATCTAATGAAACACCAGCTGTTGTTATTCTACATGTCAGAAGTTCTGTTCTGTTCCACAAAAAAAAACTGTTTCTGAGAGCAATTCTCTGCTTTTGTGTCCACTGAGCTACAAAATGAAAAAAAGGCTCAAGCAGAGAGAAAAAGAACTGAACAGATTGTACTTGTATGACTGTGGGGATAAAGTGTTCACCAGCATTACTCATAACCCCCCCCCCACACACACACACACGCGCACACATTCTTCCCTGGAGAACAAACAGTTTTGGCTTCAGAGAAGAACTGGCTCAGCAGTGCGTCTCAAAGATTGGACTTGATTATACGACAATATTTACGCAGATTTATGACTCTGATCTCTGGAGGACGCTGCTCCGTGTCGGTGAGGCAACACAGACGCAACATCAGGATCGACTGATGTCGAACGCCGACACACGAAGCGCAGGTTAGACTGAGAGGCCACCTATCAAAGGATGTCAAACATTCTTCATGACTTCTTCTGTTTTGTGTAAAAACTATGAAACATTTTGCAGCATGGAGATGATCCCTTCTTTATTCTCTGCATTTTACGCATCTCATTCCACAGTTTAATACTATTTCAACAACTCATCTTAAAAAAAAATTCAGCTTCTTGAAAACATGAATAAGACTTCTGGTATTTCAGCAATTTACACATTTTGAGATATTTAGCCTTTTCTGCCATGTTTGTTCTAACTGAAAATGAATAAAGGGTCTTCATCATCCATAAATTCCTTCAAAATCTCTATTGGCCTCCTAAATTTTTCATTCTGCTATTTTTATTCTTTGTGCTATTTTTAGCTTCTTCAGCTTCTGTTTTTTTAGCTATCATTCACTCTTTTCAGTTGTTCTAGTTTACTTTGTTTCTATTGGTTACTTGGCTTTTGCTAATTTAAAATGTTTATGCTTCTTTTTGCTGTTTTCTGAAATTTAAGCATTGTTTAAGCTATTTTCAGCCAAATTTATCATTTTGTGATAATTTTAGCTACTTCTTTCAGCTGCCTAATTCAGCAAACATGCTCTTTCTGCTTCTTTGTACTAAACTCAGCCTTTTCAGCACTTTTAAGCTACTTTTCTGTTAATTTCAACTAGGGCTGAAACGATTCCTCGAATAATTCAAGTAATTCGATTACAAAAAATCCTTGAGGCAAATTTATCTGCCTCGAAGTTTCGTAAAAAATACATCCTGTTATAATCAGCTCACTTTTGTCCGCCCGGAACGTTATTTGTGTTACACACAATGCTATGTTAGCGCTTCCGCTAACGGTTACACTGTCG
>JAUBOC010000056.1:20268756-20294940 GCA_032275365.1 Anablepsoides cearensis
GTTAGATTTTAGCTATATGCTAACTAAAAGTAATTGCAGTGGAAGACAAGTTCTGCCTTGCAGATATTGCATTGCGCAGGTTTCTTTTTCATTTTCTGAAAATGATCCCACACTTTTGAGCTCTGTTGTCAGGTACCCATTATACCAGAGCCTGTCTGTATAATGTCTTTTGACGTCCACGGCCTGCCCCTGTTACCACTACTGTACATGTGAGTCAAAGACAGAAAGGCAGATGCTGCAGTGGAAGGTATCAAAGCAGTTTGGAGAGAAAAACAAAGTAAAAAAAAAACAAAAAAAACGATTAATCGATTATCAAATTAGTTGTCGGCTAATTTAATAATCGATTAGTCATCGATTAATCGACTAATCGTGGCAGCCCTAATCTCAAAGCTAAATGGGATTTTTTTCAGGGCTGAAACATTTCCAAACAGTGTTTTTTTAATGTTTCTGTAAGAGAATAAGACATTTCTTTCATGATATTACTGGTTATCTACCTTTTTAAAAGACAGTGAGTGTGCAGACAGATGCAGCGGCTCATTATCGTCGTGTCCTGACCTCATTCATCACTCTCCTCTCCTCCTGCTTGTCCTTGGTTCCTCAGCAGTTTCTGCTGCAGTACAGCGTGTGCAGGTGGTGTGATTTAAACAGACCTTCCACAACCATTAACAGCATCTCTGCAACAGGGTTTTGATTGTTTTTTTATTTATAGTTACATTTTAAAGAGTTCATACCTGAAAGTCATAGATTCTGCAGTAAAATCCTAATTTTTAGACGTTTCAGTGAAACGTGTTGCCGTTTCTGCGTCTAATAACATGAAATTACAGACATGATGGGCCTGCTTCAGGTTGTTAAATCTGATGACTCCTGCAGCAGCTTCTTTCTGTGTGACAGTGACTCGGCAGCTGTGAGTCAGCCGATGACAGCAGCTCACCTTCCTCTTTAAAGCCGGGATCAGTTTAGCTGATGCTGCTGGTTGGTTCAATGGTTTAATGTCTGTTTTAGCTGATCTGCAGAGCACATGTTTCTTCTTCTTCAGGAAAGTTTTTATGTAATCTGAAGGTTTCATGATGTTCAGATGATCGTTAAAAAAAAACAAACAAACAAAAAAAAAACATCCAGTTGAGAGATTTTGTCTCTGAAATCACAAGCTTCTCAGATGTGGCGTTGAGAACATCAGATGTTTTTCTTTTAGGCTTAAAAAAGCTTGTGATGCTCAGTTTGGTTTAGAGTTTCTTGGCCTCAGGTGGATAAATGTCTGCGGAGGGTTTGAATCTTTTTTTATATAAATGTTCTTATTTAACAACATGTGTTGTAACTGCAGGGCAGCAGAACGATCTGCTTTAAATGATGTTTGGTAGATTTTTCTTTTTTTTTTGTCTCACTGTTCAGCCTCCTGGGTATATTTAATCTAAAATGTCCGACAGAACTCTGACTAATCTTTGTTATTTTGATCAGGGTCCTTGTAGTTTGACTCTCCAGTCCACATTAGGAATGCAAGTTATCGATTTAATGAATTAATCTAAAGTTGATTGAGCTTATCGATCGACTAACGATTAATTGATAAGCGGCCATTTTCCTAAAAACCTGAATTATCTGAAAACATATTTTGTGAATCAAGAGAAAACGTATGCTTGTGTACCCTGAGGACTTCTGAGGCAGGACTTTAGGGTCACTTTAAAGTGTTATCCAGTGTATAACCAGTATAAAAACTGTTTTGTAGTTATTACTGGAAAAAGGGGGTAATTTTAAAGTGAAAACTGCTTAAATTTGGCTTTATGAAAAGTGTAAGAGCTCCAAAAATAATCCTGGATTTACTCTAAAGCAGGGGTGTCAAACTCAGATCCTCCAGGGCCTGTTAGACTAAATATTATTTATGAATTAAATAGGATTATTTGTGTTGGAGCAGGGAACAATGTTAGCTGTTATTCCTGCTGCAATAAAATAAAAATTCATACCTCAGAGCAAATAAATTCTGCTGCACCGGACAAACCAGTAACTTCTCAGATTGCGATCCTCTTTTTTATTTAGAGTATTTATTAATTAAATCATCACTGAGTCACTTTTGCTGCTGTCAGGTGTGTGTGAGAGAGAGAGACACTATCAGGTTGTTCAGGGTGCGTCCTGTGAAACATTAATGTGTTCTGACAACATCTTGTTCTCTGAAGGTGCAGAAACACCTGATTGTTTTTATGATGGGTGTGGCTTACTTTAGTTTTATCTGCGTCGACGCTGGCACACATGCCTGGACTCGGCCGCCGCGTGTTTAAGCTGTTAATCACCAACAGAACATCTCCAGATTTATCCTCTGCTTTCTGCAAGTTTACGTTTTTCTTGTGAAAACATCAGCACCTTTTGTTGACGCTTGAGGCAACATTTGATACGTGTTATCCGATGCTCGTGGAACTGCCGTGTTTCCAGCTGGATTTTAGACAAAAGTTCTTTTTAAATCTGAATGGTTCAGCTTCTTCATCTGCAGAATTAAAGCAAAAAGTTGATCAAACAAACTAGGGGGGCATGGTATTAGGAAAACCTGCAATGTCTGATAACAGTTCTTAATAATGCGATGATATGACAAACAAATACGTAAGTATGTAGTGTTGATGTCATTCTGGTCTGGGTTCAGAGCAAAAAAACACAAAAAAACGAATCAATTCCATTCCAGCATGATTTTTTTTTATGTGATTCTAATTGGTTAAATACGTGAAGGGCTCCATTTAACTGGTGAAATACTTCAAGCTTCCGTCTGAGTGACAAAACTCATAAATGCAAACTTTTAAGCCAACCATTTATTGTAGTTTATGCAGTTTTTTGTGATATGCCTATTGCATATATTGATATATTGTGCAGCCCTGAAACAACCAAGATGTTTTATGTAAAGTAAAAACAAATAGTTTTGTAAAAATATTTTAAAAATCGTTTTTAAGATTTGAGTTTTAGCTTTGCATAAAATGACAAAATTATTTAAAAATGGATTTATTGTTAATTCACTCATATTCTCTACTTGTCCTCAGTTCCTCTGTCTCCATGGTGAAGTGGGCGGGGCCTGATGTCAGCCCCACCTCTTGTTGACCCGCCCACCATGCCCACCATGGTTTCCAGGCTGCCGAAGTTTGGCTCCCGTCCCCGATCGCAGACGGCTCCTGCTGCCGCCTCACACGGCGGTTCCGCTGCCGCGGGAAGCACCCGCCTCACCAACGGGTTCTACCACCACCCCGGACCCGCCGGGGTCAACGGTTCCTTCCCCTCTGCAAAGCAGAACGGTTTCATCAGGGTGCCCAATTCCTTTTCCCCGAGGTGGAGGAGGGAAAAGGAAACGGGGAGCGATGGAGGGATGGAGAGAGAGGCAGAGTGGAGGAGAGGGAAACAAATTATCTCACCGGTTCTGTCGCAGCAGGATAAACCGTCTGCAGCGAAGAGGCCTGGCCAGCCTTCATCCTTCTTATCATCATCGTCTCCACAGTCCAGCCCCAGAACACTTCCTCTCTCCAGAACTGGATCTTTGGGAAAGAAGAGCCAGACCACATCAGGACTGACCAACGGTACCAAACAGGTCCTGATTGGTTCAGGATCTAAACCACAGATTAAGGCAGTCAGTTCTCTGAGACAGCCGCAGAGCTTTGTCCGTCCTGCCAGTCCGAGGCCCGACTCTGGTCCGGGATCTCGATCCGGTTCACCCCTCAATAACAAACCAGCGGCCAGCCGCTCCCACTCCAGCGAAACCCTCGGCTGCGTTTCTTCCACCCGGCTGACAGAAGGCGATCGTTTCCGCTCACGCAGCCTCACCCAGGTCCGACAGCAGCCCTCCCCCACCCTCACCTCGTCCTCCGCCTCTTCCTCACCCCTCGCCAACTCCCCCAACGCCACCCGCTCCTACTCCACCACCAGGGCGGCCCAGCGGGGAACCCCAGGTTCCTCCCCCCAGGCTCCTCCCAGAGGCAGTGTGCTGAAGCCACCTGTGAACCGACACACAGGTAGAGATGTCAGAGGTCAAAGTGCGAGGGTTGGCGTCGCCTCCCAGCTGCCCCAGTCAGCCTTAAAGAAGCCCCTCCTACCTGGCTCCAGCCCCGCCTCCAAGCCTAGCGGCATCAGCTACAAGCTGTCACGACCGTCGCTCACCAAACAGTCCCGCCCCCTTCGAGTAACGCCAGCCAGTGTCCACGGAGGAGACCAGGAAGTGACCCGAGGACCAATCAGACGAAGGAACTCTTTGGAGACGCCGTCGTCTACAGAAACCAGTCCAGGTTTAACTTTGGTTTTTATTTATTATTTTAAAATATCTTCAGACTTTCATATTGTTTATGTTTAATGTTCATTCCCTCTGCCAGCAGAAAACTCCCCTGAAACTCCAGAGGGGCTGCAGGTGGACCCCGCGTCCCGAGGAGGGGGATCCATAGCAGGGGAGATGCTGGAGGACATGTCCCTGTCCTCCACGTCCTCCCTGGACAGAAACGACACCAGTCAGGAGTACATGGACGACTTCGACAACCTGGGTGAGAAAATAAACAAACAGAAACTGATTCATTTTAAAAAACGCGTTCTGTTTTCAGGATCTTCTCTCGTGTTTCCAGGAAACGGTGGAGTTCTGCTGTTCTCCTCCAAAAACGACGAAGAGGACTCGGGGCTGGATCAGTCGTGCACTCGGCTGGACGAGGAGGAGGCGGAGAGCGGGGTCGCCAAGGCAACAGAGCTCTGTTTCCTAGACGATGGTTTGGACTGGACTGGAGTCAGAGGTGAGTTTTTAAAAGAGGTCATTAAACTTATCGAAACGCTTCCTTTTGTCAAAAAACTGTGTCTGATGTTCAGGTGAAGAAGAACAGAGACTGAACCGACTCTCCCAGAGGAGAAAGTCCAGCCAGCCGGACTTCCATGAACAGGTAGTTCATCAGAGTTTGTTCAGTTTTTCATCTCTCAAATATAAATTCATTTACTTTAAAGTGCCTGTGACATCAAATTGTTGTAATAAGCATGAATGCGTTTTTGGAAAGATAACATTGATAACATATTGCAAAACAAAATTCACGTTGCTGAGATGAAGGGTTGTTGAGAAATTTACATGTAAAGAAAGAAACAGGAAGTGATGTCAAAGGGGAATGTCAGCATGTAAACAGAGCGTTGTTACAAAAGCTAACAATGCAGACTGTAGAGACAAATTTGATGTTTCTTTAGATTATTTTAGTCACTATCAAAGAGAGACGAAGAAGAGTTAAAAATGTTTTAATAAACAGAGACCAGTGAGTTTATTTTATTAATGAGTTCCCCTTTGATGTCACTTCCTGTTTCACTTTCACTTTTCTTATTGTGGGCAGAGTTTGTCCTAACCCTGATTGGTTGGATTGACTTGTTTTTTGGGGCAAGTTAAAAGATGAAGCACTGGTAATAGTAAAGTTATTGTGAACATGTAAACACAATTTGTTAACTTTAAATTTGGTGTAACTAGCACCTTCCTGGCTCGAGTTATGACTAATATTAATATTTATATTCAAAAATAGCATCTTTTTCCAAGTGAGTTATGGTCTGGGTGATAATTCATTAATAATATACATGGACCGGTCCACCATCGTAGGATTAATATGAAAATAATTATCGATTTACGATGCTTTTATACTGAAATGAGGCATCAAAAAAATGAAGATGAAGTCAACACAGCAAAAGGTAAAGGTACTTTATTTGTCATCATGAGATCTGTGCTCAGCATTTGACCCATCACCTGTGAGAAACACCTGAGAGGAGCAGAGGGCAGCTATGTGAGCGCCCCCGGAGCTCTTGGGAGTTGGGTGTCATGCTCAAGGACACCACGACATGTGGGCATGGCGGGGAGTCAAACCTGTGACTTTTGGGTCCCAAGCCGGCTGCTCTAGGTAGGTTTGCCAGCTAAACAAAGTAAGTTGGCAAAAAACCTGTGGAGTAACGAACAGCAGCAGTTTCGTGTTTCGCCTCATAACTGCTGAAAAATAAAACCGAACGTCGTGGAGTGAAAGGAGAAAATGTTTCAACAGCTCCAGAGGAAACTGGATAAAAGTATTTCAGATATTTTGACAAGAGTCAGACTGACGTTGTCTAAAACTAATCAATAATTATTGATATCGATATATCATGATAGGTTTTTCAGCCATATCGCCCAGCCCTACTAGCACCTTCCTGTCTGGAGTTATGATTAAAACACTTATGTTTAAAAAATTGAGGCACTTCCTGGTTGTTTCAAGGAGCTACATGTCCCCCCAACTTCTTCAAACCCCGCCCAATCCAACTAATCACATCTTTAACAAACTCCTCCCACAAAACAAGAAACTCCCACTTAGTGACTGCAGAGACCCCCTTCTCTGTGACGTTGACAAAATTAGCTAAAAAGCTAACAGAAATATCACCATAAACAGCTGTTTTTAGTAGAAGTAATCTGTAAATTACTACAAAAAGTCTGTTTTAAATGTTTGTTGTACATAAATCTAAGGAGTTCTTATTAGTGAGGGCTTTTCTTGTTCAGAAATAAAACATTAAAAAGGTTTTGATCCTTCAGAAACTCCCTCAGAGTAAACTTTCTGTACTTCTTCACTTCCAAAACACACCATTCAGGAAAATACAACCAGCCCTAAAGCAAACATGTTTCCCTGTCGTCTGAAAGCAACAGGTGCAGATGGATGGTTTGACCCCGCCCACAGCCAGGTGAAACACAGAGATCCGTCGTTTTATTGTGGACCAGATTAGTTCATGCAGTGTTTGAACAGATGTCTGATGTGGTTTCTGCTCCGAATCTGTTAAAACACGGGCGAGGCAGAGTGCCAGATCACAAGAAATCCTTTTTATTTAGCTTCACTCATCGTGCTGACAGACAAACATTACAAGCAGACAGGAAGTGTCTGTCTGTTAGCAAAATATCTCATGAACACGGGACAAAATCAGACCAGTGGGAAATAAAAAATGTCACTGATAAAGGGTTTAATAGCTTCAAGTTGCTTCACAAATAAATAAAAATGTCAACATACTAATCAGTAGTTTTTAAACTGAATTCAAGGTAAAGTCTAAAAATCTAATCCCTGTTGTCTTTGTGTCTTTGCAGGGCGGCTCGTCTCTGGACCTGTCCCCCTCAGACAGCTGTGGGTCTGGGGGGACCTACATGTGGGATGAGGAAGGTCTGGAGCCTCTGGGGGGCGCTGCCACAACCGCCTCCGTCCACACAAACAGCAACACGACCCACCACATCGGGAGCTTCGACTCAGACATCAACAGCATCGTAAGTCTGGATCTGGTCCCGTAGTTCCAGTGGTTGTTTTTCAGATGTTTGTTTTATTTTTTTAATATATATTCATTTATTTCATTCTTATAAACAACAAAAAGTAAATAAAAAACCCAAAGTAAATCAACTATTGATTGAAAAGCGTGCAAAAAGAAGAAGAAAATCTTGTATCTGTTCCTTATTAAAAAAACAACTTCAATCAAACAACTTAAACTTAAACAATCTTCATATAAGAAATAGGAAATAGGAAAACCAAAAACAATTAAAACAACAACAAAACACAATTTTGGTTTCATTAAAGTTGATCAGACTGTATCAGAAAAATTACAGTTAAAGTTTCTGAACTGATGTTGTTAAAAACAGCTTTTACCTTTTTAATTCCTCATCCTCTGCAGGATGAGTTCAGGCTCCTCCCATCAGGACGCAGATACTTAGTGCCAAAATATAAAACTAAGGGTTTTAAAATCAGCTTTGTCCCTGTTGCAATCAGCTCTTTAAATTCAAGTTAACATAGAATAAATGTTTTTCTTAGAATGAAACGGACTCACTTTCACTGTAATCAAATTTGCCTGTGGGTACAAATAAAGTTGATTGATTAATTAAAAAGTTTAGGATGTTAAGCACTTAAAGAAATCTCATGATATCCACAGTTTAATCACAGTTTCATCCAATTTTTCTTCTGCTTTTCTGAGCAGACCAGTAACAATTTTAATAAAGTCCTCTGGCTCCCTCGAGTGTTCGTTCTGTGAACTACAACCAAATTAAGCAATCTGTAAGACCTCTCAATGCTCCTATATGCGCATGAGCAATTATTTTAAGATTGGTCAGAAGCTTGTTTGCTTAAGTTGAAAGCACTCAGATGCTGCATTTTGCTTCAACTACTAGTTTCCAAAATCTGACTGTTGAAACCAGAAGCAGACATTTAGAAAGAGAGTCTAACGGCTGAAAACTCATGGATGGAGATAAAACAAGCATTGGAATCTGACAAAAACTGCAGAGCTTTGACAGATACAGTTTTGTGTACAAGATAACAACAGATATTTGAGGCTTCTAGCTTTCAGTGTCACGGGCACTTTTAGTCATTTTGATGTGGATTTTTATTGTCTAATGCATATACTGCTACACAGATTATATTTTACGAAAAGAGCAGCTGCAATGAAGTGAAAAATTTCACCAAGTTTGTAAATTTTTTTTAGTTAAGGTCAACATACTGTGGTTTTATGAATCATGAATAGTTTGTTATTTTACATGTTAAATCCAAGGTTTGGTGCAGATTCTTTACAGCCAAAGCAGGAATAATATGACAGGAAGTACTTAAAGTAGATCAGAAACTATGAATGGTGGATATTTCAGATAATTTAATAAATATCAACAATATGATCTCCTCTGCAGCAAATACTGATCCAGGATGAGTCGGATCAAACAGTTTTAAACTGCAGCAGGAGGAGGATAACCAGGGTCAAGCCCAGGCTTAGACCTTCACTTCAGTACAGTTAATGTAGCTCCTGAATAATGCTGAAAGGCTCTTAATGAGCTCTGAGTCTCAGTTTGCCCTCTGTGTTAATGAGCTGTAAGTCTCAGAGTGATTGATCCAAACGAGCTGGAGCCGTTAACGATCTGAGGACGTTAACGAGCTCTCAGCTGATGTCTGAAGTCTTTTGAGTTGATCCCAGATTGTCTGTCTGCAGAAGGTTTCTTTTTCACCACCAGGGGCCAGTGTTGTTCCTGTTGAAGCGTCGCTATGATGGGGTTCTCTTTAAGAAAATGAGAGGACGTTTTAGCTTTCAAACATTTTCAAATACCATTTTCTTTTCTAGGAGCTCCTAAATAACTTGGAGTCGTGTGATATAGCGGACGATGACCTCATGCTGGATGCAGACTTTCCAGATGATTCCTCGTTGCACAGCGGTGAGTTTACAACTTTATGGATGTGGCAAAAAAGAATTGTTTTTTCTGTTTATAACTTAGCTTCAACATGTAATAGAATAGGTTTTAGTAAAATAAGGAGTTTTCTTAAGAAGCACTCCCATCATCATCAGTTTGAGGCCTTTATTTTTGCTTTATCTCATGAAAATTGATGTCAGGGAGTGAGACACAGATTACCATGGTGACCTTAAAGAGGCACTGGCAGCAGATTTAACATGTATTTAGATTTTTCATATTAGATTGTTACAGAGGTTTGCTAATTATCTTCTTTAACCTGTTCGATGGTTCTGGTGTTCTGACTCTGACAGATGGAGACGGGTTGGCCCACATGGCTCAGTGGAGACAACTCTGCTGGGAAACACAAGACACCAGCCACGACAACGATAGGTGAGGAAAAAACAGGGGCGGAGCCAGAAGGGTGGCCTCAAATGACTGTAACACAGTAATGACAGTTTTTTGAGAAACTCTGACTGTACATGTTGGTGATCACAGCTCTCACCAATTTTAAATAACATAGTTAAAGCCATTTAAATTTAGATGTGGTGGCCATCTTGGATTTTTTAAATTTGAATTCAGAATTTATTTGGTATTGCTCTCAGCTACCACCACACAAATATTTAGTTTAATACAGCTTAGGTGGCTTTTTTTTACCATCTCTCAGTATCTGAGTCTATTAGGGATTGTTCTGAGCTACTAAAACACCAAGTTTCACCTCAGTAGCTTTAGAAATGTCTGAGTTATAGCCAATCATTGAAAATAAAATTAAATATTTTTTCAAATTAGCATGAGTCCTTAGCTTAAAACTAAGATTAGTTTTCAGAATGTCATGGGGATTGCTCTTGGCTTCCATCATACCTAATTTTAGCTCAATATTTTTTAAAAATGACTGAGTTATATCTATTTAAAATTAGCTTTGAGGGTTAGCTTAATTTGGGACTACTTACCAGCATGTGTTTGGGATAATTCCTAGCTACACCACAGCAAATTTCAGCTCGGTAAGTCTTAAAATGGTAATGTTATAGCTATTTAAAGTTAGCTTTGATAGCCATCTTGAATTTTTGGATTAGGATTTAGAATTTTGTAAAGATTTTGTTCGGCTACTACTTCACTTATTTTCAGTTTGTTTGTCTAAAAATGGCTGAATTATAACTCCTTTTAAAATTAGCTTTAGCGGTTAGCTTGAAATTGTCACTAGCGTTTAGCGTGATTTTTTTTTGATAATCATTGAACAATCCAGGGTGATTTTTTTTATTTGTTTGTGCTCCTCAAAAAAAAAAAAAAAAACACATCGGCAACATTTTATTTACTTTGCCAAAAATCTAGCTCTGTGAGAACATTATTGTTTTTTTATTGTAGAGATTCTGCATCGGACCGACCCACTGGGGAGTTTCAGTTTCAGTTTCAGTAAAAGCTAAAAGTTTTCAGAAAAGTGCAGAGTTATTAGGTGTTTGTTTTATGTAACCAAAGTTTAAGCTGATGATAATGAAGATGATGAGGGAACGGGTTCTAAAGAAGTATTGAGTTTTTCTTTACAGAGGACAAAGGTCACGAGTTGGCTGTAATGAAAGGTCATGAATGCAGTCAGTCGATGAGCCGGCTTATTAACAGACTGTGGGACGGGCGGTCAGAGGGTCGGTGAAATCAATCAGGCCTCTTTCTGCTCTGAATATCTTTAAACGGAGACAGAAAAATGGAAGAAATCTTCAGGAGGAGGCGATAAGTTAACCTCTGCTCCTCGCAGAAACGAGGATATAAACTCTGGTTAATTTAAACTATGAATATGCAGGAGTTTCAGCTCCACGTTCAGTTTGTGTGGAGGCTGTTTTCAGCACTGCTCTGCACCAGTGTTTGTTTCAAGGCTTCAGAATACCTCCTGAAACATGTAAACATTATAAAATATGTACAGGTTCTGCAAACCTTGATGCCGAGTTCAGAAGTGAGTGTTGGCATCCACAGACGGAGCCCGAGGCTTGTTAACAAGCAAAGTGAAACACTAAACTCGTGTCCAGAATCATCATTTCTCCGGTTGGTTCTTGATTTGCATCTCTGTCTGCAGTGATTTCCAGAGCTACACCCTCCCTCAGGATCCTGAAAACACTAAGAAAGATAAAAACTGTGACATCATCCTGGACTGCTGTCCTGAAAGGTGATGCAACATTTCCTTCTGATTTTACAGTCGCCGTGTTTTTTTTATTGTTTTCCGCTTGTTCTCCGTGCTGTAATATTGATTCAGTGCAGCAGAACCTGACCTCCTCCTCCGTGCAGGTCGGCACGTCTGTCTCCTGCTGCTCTGGGTTTGGGTCTGGATGTGGAGGAACTGGCTGAGGACTGTTCTGCAGTCAGAGCCCAGCTGGAGTTCCTGCAGAAGTTACTGCTGCAGGTAAGATATTCACTAACCTGTTACAGGTAAAATAACAAATCTGATGTGTTTTTTCTTACACCGCTGGTTAGTTTTGACTCATTTTAAAGACCAGATTAGTTTATTATTAGTTTCCTGTTTGTTGCAGGAGGAGGATCAGGACGAAGACACTCTGACCACAGACACTTTGAGTCCAGAGAGCGTTGACCCGCCCCACAGCTCTGACTCAAAGGTTCGGCAGACCCAGCATAGAGACGGCCTACATTTCCCAGAGTCCCTCTTCTGAACTTTGTTTCTGTCTGAAGGTGCAGGAGCTCCTGCAGGAGGTGCAGCAGCTCCGAGAGGAACTGAGGAGCCGAGACCGAACCATCGCACAGCTGAGCCTGCAGCTGGTCTGTTGCTTTGCTCACTTCACATCTGCACATCATTTAACCATCATTTAACCGACATTTAACCGACATTTGCCCATAATTAACCATCTTTACCCTTCATTTGCCCTAATTTACCCAACATTTATCACATTTAACCAACATTTAACCACAAATAACCATCATTTAACCATAAATAACCATAATTAACCAACATTTAACCATCATTTAACTGACATTTGACCATAAATAACCATCATTTAACCATAAATAACCATAATTAACCAACATTTAACCATCATTTAACTGACATTTGACCATAAATAACCATCTTTACCCTTCGTTTAACCTTATTTAACCATCATTTATTCTATTTAACCAACATTTATCACCTTTACCCATCATTTAACCAACATTTAACTGACATTTGACCACAAATAACCATCTTTACCCTTTATTTAACCATCATTTATTCTATTTAACCAACATTTATCATATTTAACCATCATTTAACCAACATTTAGCTGACATTTGACCATAAATAACCATCTTTACCCTTCATTTAACCTTATTTAACCATCATTTAACTGTCATTTATTCTATTTAACTGTCATTTATCATATTTAACTGTCATCTAACCAACATTTATCACATTTAATCAACATTTAACCATAAATAATCATAATTAACCAACACTTAACCATCATTTAACCAACATTTAACCTTATTTAACCAACATTTATCATATTTAACTGTCATTTAACCAACATTTAACTATAAATAACCATCATTTAACCTTATTTAACCATAAATAACCATCATTAAACATCACATAACCATATTTAACCATCATGTAAACATAAAAAACAACTTAGACCTTATTTAAAAAAGGAATTAGTCAAACTTATTTTGATAAATTATGAAATTATTAGCGTAAAAATTTTAATTTTGTAGTAATTGTCGCTGTTGAGGTATTTGTCTTTGTGTAAATTTATTATTTTTTTGCCAAGTTTCTGCCATTTCTGTTTGATAAAAACAATTTGTACATCTTATTTAATAATCTTTATTGTGACAAAAAATATTAGTTTTTCAATTTTAGGATTTACAAGACTTTTTAATACTTGAAATATGAAATTCTATTTGGAAAAATGTCAGTTTTACATTTCATATTTTATGACTTTTTACATTAAAAAAATTATTCTTGTTAAGTTTTACAAATTTAGGTACATTAGTTACAGGAAAATTTTTAAATTTTGGTAAAAGTGGTCAGCATCCCACCTCTCTGCAACAGATGTCTTTCCATAGAACTCCTTTTAAAATGTCCAAACTATCCCTTTAATCATGATGATAGTTGCTGTGCAGTTAATATTATAATTACACCAACAGTTCTGTGGTGGTCTGCAGCTGGTTTCTGAGAGTAAAGTTTGTGTGTGCAGACTGTTCCCACGCTGACCACTAGGTGTCGCTGTCAGGAGGCATCGGAGCAGATGGACCGGTACACGCAGACGAGCGTCACGACGAGCGAGAGCATCGCCTCGCAGACGCCGTGGAAGGAACACGCTGTGAGAACGCACAAACTCACAACAAGATCTTAAAACATTTATTTAAATTTTAAAAATCCAGCCTGCAGAACAAAACCAGGTCGATTTGATGCAAACTAAAATCCAAGAAAATAACTTCTTGAAGCCATTTTTTAAGGTTTGTCAACTTTAGAACATGTTTTAACCTTCAGCTTTTAGTGTTTGACTCCTAATTTCTGTCTTTTCCTTCTTGTTTTTGTCTTTAATCTTTAGAAGCAGGTTGTGTTTTAATAAACTGCCTGTTTTGGGTCACATCATCTCTGCTTAGATTCGGTTTCGGTTTCTGAACAGATGGAAAACAGCTTTTATTCAACATCACAGACGTATCCGATGTTCAGAAGGTTTCAGAGCGTCTCTGCTCGTCTCTAGTTTGTGGTCTGAGCCTTGTCTCCGGTCGGTCCCGCCGTGTTTTCAGGATGAATCAGCATCTTTTCCTTCTCTGTCCACTCTGCTCTCCGTCTCAGGCTTTTCCTCCTGTTCCTTTCCTCTCTCCACCCTGGCAGTATCAGCGCTCCAGGCCTTACAGGGGCAGGCCGAAGCCCAGCATCCCCTCCCACCTTGCTAGAAAAAGTGAGTCACATGGTCCTCCTCTCCCACCCTCCTCCTCCTCAGTACCACTCCTTACTTACTGCCTCCATACCAGATTACAGGAATCATTGGAAGGAGAATAAAGAACCGGATCAGGACTCTTACACTAGACTTTTTATTATTTTAGCCTGATTCTTTCCTTTTAAAAGACCCTGTATTTAAAGATGGGTATTTTGTAATTTACCCATAATCCTCGGCTACAATAAGAAAATAAAACAGAACTAATCCAGATGGGTTTTCAAGCACAAAGAAGACGTCCTAAGATTTATTCTGAAAGTACTATTTTATCTCTTTTTTATTTTTTTTATATTGTTGACTTTTAATCTCCCTTAAATGTCCTCATAGTTTTTAATATTTATGCTCAGAACTCCTGTTATAAACTCTTCCTGACTGTTTGTTCTTTAATTCATTTGGGAAATTATATTTCTGCTTAAAACCCCATTTCCAATGAAGTTAGGATGTTGTGTACAACATAAATACAATGGTTTGCAAATTCTTCTCAACCTGTATTCAATTAAATGCACTACAAAGACAAGATATATAATGTTCAAATGGGTAAACTTTTTTTTTGTCTTTTCAAATATTCACTCAGATATTTACATGCTGCAACACGTTCCAAAAATGCTGGGAAAGGGTCAACAAAAGACTGGGAAAGTTAAGGAATGCTCAAAGAACACCTGTTTGGAGCATTCCACAGGTGAACAGATGGAAACAGGGTAAAGGGAGCATCCACGAAAGGCTCAGTCGTTCACAAGCAAGGATGAGGCAAGGTTCCCCACTTTGTGAACAACTGCGTGTGCAAATAGTTCAACAGTATAAGAAAAACAATTCTCAAAGTGCAATTGCAAAGAATTTAGTGATTTCATCATCTATTTTCCATAAAATCATCAAACGATTCAGAGAATCTGGACAAGAATTGACAAACATTGAATGTCTGTGACCTTTGACCCCTCAGGCAGCACAGCATTAAAAACCCACATCCTTCTGTAACAGATATTAGCACATGGGCTCAGGAAGACTTCAGAAAACCTGTCAGTGAACACAGTTCATCTCTACAAGCTCTATCATCTCAGCTCTATGAAAACCTCAACAATCCGTGTCCTCAGGTCACAAACACTGAGTGTTAGAAGGAAAGCTGAGGGAACACTGTGGGAAACATTAAATTTATCTGTTTGAACATTAAATATCTGGTCTTTGTATTCAGTTTAATATGAAAATGATTTGTAAACAATGTCCCAACTTCATTTGACTTGGGGTTGTATAAAGACAGAAAATAAAAAAACCTGAATATCTTTTGTTTTCTTCCTCTAACTGTCCCCCTCTTGTCCTCTCTGTGTCCTTGTTTCTCTCCCACGCCTTCGCCCAGGAGTGGAACATTTAGTGCTTTACTTCACTGACTCAGCGTGGTACGGTAGCATCCCCTCTTCCTCTTTCACGCCTTCTTCCTCAACTTTTTTTATACCTTCCTTCGCCCTCTGTTCATACCCACCCCATAAATGAAACACAGGTGTCTTGTTTGAAACGGCTACAAACAATCAAAGGGCTGAAGCTGAATTTAAATCTTCAGTAATGTCAGGACTGTTTGGGTCGTTTCTCTGCTCCTCTACTCTGATGAGAGTTCCAGTCAGTAAAGGTCTCTTGACGAGGTGACAGGTGGAGAGTTCCCTCCTCCTCCACCTGAGACGAGAACCCGCTGCGGCGTCCCGACAGCGCAGAGGTTTCTGACGAACACGCTGACCTCCGCGCCGACCGTGAGCCTCGACATCAGAGGCTTCGTTCAGCACCTCAGAATCCTGCCGTGGATTAACTCCCAAACGCTGCGGATGTTCTCCTCTGAAAGTGCTCCTGTGATGGTTATCCTGTCAGCCACTGAGCAGGGGAATAAATTAACTGCAGAAGAAGGTTAAAGCTGTCTTATCAGTCGGTGTGTGATGTGATGCTGCGAGACAGGGAACGGCTCTGAAACCCCTCCCCCCCCAAAAAAATCATCTAAACTGCTCTCAGATAACGGCGCTCCCTTCATCACTTCCAGCATTTCTAACAGAGGCTTTGAGGAGGGAAAACCAGGTCAGGTTGTGTGCTTTGAATATATATTTTAAGGTCAACTGGCGGGAGATTTCAGAGTTTCAGCTCTGTCATCGAAGCTTTGACCTGAGCTGTGAGGGTAAAAGAGGTCGTTGAGGAAGCGAGGAGCGCGATCAAGGAGTGATTTGTGGGTGAAGAGGGGAACTTTGTTGTCGATCTGGGATTTATTTGAAAGCCAGTAAACTTGAGTGAGGGTTAGAGCGATGGGCTGCCAAGGTTTTGTTGCAGGTGAGAACCCCATTAGCTAGATTCTCCCAACAAAACCACACCGCTGTAGTCCAGGCGGGAGGTTATAAAAGCATGAATGAGGGGATTTCTGCCACAGAGTAAGAGGAGTGATGGACGGCCTCTTAAGGAGGATGAAGCTGAAAACCTTAGAGGACGGGCAAGTGGAGCTTCCCTCTATAGGATATCTTCAACTTTCCTAAGTGGAGTCTTTTCAGGTCAGAACCAGGAGCTCAGTTTTACTGCTGATGACTTTAAGTGGATTTGAAGATATTGTTGATGTGTTTTGTTGAAGCACAGCACCGACCTTGCTGTTATCTGCTGTTTGTCAGAACTGCACAAGTATTCTACGCCCTCACATTCCCAGCTACGAGATGCTTGAACCATTATTTGCTCTGTAATGACACAATGATCAGAATTATTCACCGCACTTATGAGCACTCAGTGTTTTACTCTCGTCTGCAGCAGAAAAGTAAAACTCTGCAGAACTCCATTATTCTGCTAATAATTTTCCAGAATAATTGGGTATTTTGACAGCGGCTCATTGCCTGCAGCTCAGCACTAAAAGCTCATGTTTATTCATTATGGTCACAATTCTAATTGTTCGTTTAAGTGATGATGCAGCGTGGAGTGATATTAGTCATCTAATGAGCCTCCGGGGGCCAATCACAGGGCAGTTTGGGCGGATCAGCACTTTGTGTGAGAACGTCTTTTAGTGTTCGGTACAGAGGAGGTGAGAAGACTCGGGAGTTAAAGTCCCTGCATGTTTATATTTTATTTACTTCATGTATCTTTTCAAGCATCTCATCAGTTTTGTTTCCATTATCTTCTTTTTTTATCCCCTCTTTCGAATCTGTCTGTGAGTCGTGCATCATGTCTGAAGGGTGAATTAAAACATCTCATCAGGGCAAAAGGAGATAAATTGGTTGCAGTTCCACCGTCTGCCACCAGATGTCAGTGTTTGTCAGTAAATGTTCTTTTTGTTGTCATTTTGCTGTTGTTTAATGAGAACATCCAGATGTTTTCATGTCTGAATGGAGAGTTTCACAAGATTTCACAGATTTTTCCCACTTATTCAGGGTTCCTCTGCTGTTCTGAAAAATATGGAGTTTAAATTAAGTTTTTTTCATTTCTGGATCTGGTAAGAAAATAAAAAAAATACATTCTCTTAAAAGTTAAACTAAATTGATAAAAGAATCTCAAGCAACTGGTAGTGGTTTATTGTAGAAATATGGTAAATTACATTAAGTTAATCAAAGTTTTGTTTCTCAGAAATGGACTAAATTAAAGTTTGGAATTTAAAAATGGAACATGTGTTGAAACTTCGCTCTGAACTCTGATTATGTTTAGTTAAAATTAAACTGCATTAAATCATAACTAAACTCTGCTTCTGTTTTTCAAACTTTCTGTTAGGAATAAAAATCTGTTCGTATGAAAATAAACTAAAAATATAAACTAGCAGGTTGAGGTTGAGAGACAACAAATTAAAAACAAAAACATGACTAATTCAGACACACACACAAACAGATCAAAGCCAAACAGATCAAAGTGTTGATGTGTGAAATGACCAGTCTGTGTGAAAATAAATCCAATCTTTTCTTTTTCTGCTCTAACGTGTGATAAATTATGTAACAAAGAGTTAGTTTTATAATTTCAACACCATCTGCTCACAAATCAGCAGCAACTTTTTCCTTTTTTTATTTTCAGTTGTTCATTTCTCTGTTCACGTCTGCAGCAGCTGATGTTTCTGTTTTGTTTTCAGTCACAGGTACTTCACTCCTCCCATCAGGGAGACCAGGAACCACTGATGCAACAAGCTCCACCTACTCCAGGTAACCCCGCCCAGCCTGACCGACTCCTCCCCTCAGCTAAAACTCCTAACGGCACCTCGCAGAAAGAAGGGGGTGATGGGAAAAGTCAGAGGAAGGTGGAAGAGGAGGAGAAAACCGAGAGAAGAACCTTCAGAAGATCCCTGCTCCCGCCGCAGCCTTCCAAGCTCCGCCTCTTCCTGTCTCACACCTGCAGCTCCGCCTCAGGTTCTCCAAAGACGAGGCCGTTGGCCCCCTGTGACTCCGGCGGCCTCAACGGTTCAGAGGTGAAGCTCAAAGCCTTCAGCTCCGGCCTGTCCCGACTCCCCAAACCAAAGAACCACTGAGGCGGTCCTGAGGTTCACTCAGACCTGCTGATCCTCTGACTGACCCACGACCTCTGACCTCTGCCTGCAGCCCTCCTGGATCCTGCACTTATTTATCGTTCATATTCAGAACTCGGCTTCAGAATCACAGCTTCTCTCAGAAACTCTTAAGAAAGATTTAAGAAAACACATTCAAGAATGAAACGGGTGTTTATGTAGGCAAAGAAAAAAAGACTGGGTGACGTCATAAGATAAAGATCTGTGCCTTCGATTTGGAAGAAACTCACCCTCACTACATCAGACGGGTCTCATCAGCAGGAAGTATTTCACCTATTTCAGGTCTCGCCGCTTTGTCAAACTCTATTATTTAAGGTCCACAGAAAATTTCACTGGAAAAACTGAACATTTAACTTATTAATCTATTTATCAGCAACGCTCTTAAATTAAAATAGCAGAAGTAAAGTGTGTATTTATTCTTCTCTGGTTTAACTGCTGCTCTGACTGTTCCTCAAAGGCTTCATCTGAAAACAGATTTTTCCTCATTCTGTCAAAGTTAGAATTAATATCTTACCTGTTACAGATGGCTAATGTATTTCAATAAGCTATCTACAACAGGTAAGATATTGTTTACATGTTTTACACAGAAACACAGTTCAATATGACCGAACTCTGGTTCTATTTTCACTTCCTGTGGACGTTTTCACTAAAGGAAGTGATCTTCAACCCTCAGAGTTAAATGTTTTTACCAGTTTGAAGCTGTTGAAGGAGATCAGCTGACTTTCTGGACTGAAGACTTGAATCTTTGCAGAAGTCGAGTAAAAGCAGAATAATTTAATCCTGACTGCTCACTAGAATAAAAGCTGACATTTGGGGCTAGACGTCACACTTCAGTCGGCAATCTGAACCCAGGACACGTTTCCTGTTTCCTGGGAGGGTCGTAACATTTTGTTAAGTCGAGGAGAATTCGCTCACCTGGATTTTTTTGACTTTTCTTTTCTCAGATAAATGAACCCTCTGTGACATTTTCTCTCCGCTGATGCATCAACCCCCTGAGCGGTAAAAATATCACCTCATTTGTACCCGAGCCGATCCGTCGGCTCCGCTTGCTTTTACATCAAACGGCACTATACGAGCTAAAATATGCAACAGCGTTACAACACATCAAACCCACATCTGAGGCGGGGGGAGGGGGATAAATATGAAAAGCAGCTTCGCTTCGTTACGCAGTTTAAGCAGCTGAGGAGGCTGAGTGACTGCAGACAATCTCTAACAAACAAAATCACACACGTGCTGGCGCTTAGAAAAGAAAACACGCTGAAGAAATGTGCTTAAAGCTGACGTTTCTGCTCCTGGTTCTACAGCCGGCTTCTTGTTTCACCTCAACATGAATTTACTTGAAGCTGATTTGAACGGTTTGTTTGCTGCTGTCGAACGTTTCAAACAAAGGTTTAAAGTTCCTGTCTGTCTTCAGTTTAAACCTCAGCTGTGAGTTTTCGCAGCGGGCCCGTCTTTTCATTTATCCAGACGTGAAGCGGCAGGTTCTGACCAGGTGTTGTGGCTGAAAATGGTGCCACTGCAACACAGGACCGCAGGATCCGAGTGGATTTACCGGACGTGTTTCTTTTTCCTTTTGTTGAACACTGAATAAAACACCACCTGGTTGGTGAGGAAGGTGTTTTAGGACAAAATGTCAACAACAAAAAAATAAAATCAAACTTAGATATACTAAATTTACTGAGACTACATTGAAGCTTGTTTGTACAAGTTAAAAAAGGAGTTGTTTTTTTTAATGCTCGCAGTAAAAACCCAGATTACGTAACCTCAGGATGGCGATCAAAGCATAAAAAGTTTTAGTCCTGGTTCTCAGCAGGTTCCATCAGAGACCAGGCGGGGAGGATCTGGGAGTCAAATTAAAGCAGATTAGCAGTTTCTCAGCAGAAGCTTAGTCTGGATTTAACAGGTGAAATTTCTCACAAACTAAAGATTAAACCTGAAGCTGTTTTAATCCCAGAGCTGAGAAACACCAGCTAATCTGTCGGCTAATTAAAGCGGCCAAGATGGAAACCAAACACCTGAGTCGCCCCTGAGAAGCCATGCTGTCGCTTTCACTTCCTGTTTGTCAACAACCGTGTTTGTAAACGTCTGATCTTCTGTTTCTTTAATATTAAATTGAATAATTTTCACAAAAACAAACCGTAAAAACTCCACGACTTTTTCTTCTGGCGATAATTCTGTGGCTTTTTATTTTATCATCTTAGATCCACCTGAACCTGTCGGCTGGTATTGATCCAAAAGTAGTTTTTCTGTTTTCTTTTTCATTCTCAGCACGATTATCAGCAAAACTACATCTAATGCATTTTTAAAAACACTTTAGAGTCTGTGTTTTTGAAGTTTTATCTGATGTTGAGATGCATGTCATGGATTATTACTATTTTGAGTTTTATGAAAAACTTAATGCAAGTTCTGTTTCTGGATTAAAATAATATTATTATTGACCAGTTCGTGTTTTTCACTGTAATTTAAGTAATTATTTTTGTTGCATTTCCATGTTTTCACTCCTAATGTCTGTCTTTTGGATAAATGTTCTCTGTATGTCGTCTGCTGTGGAAATGCTTTTATTTTGAAAACTTGAAAGAAAAGAAAGCATCCTGCCCATTCCCGTCACTTTAATTTTGTGCAATAACTGCAGAGATGTTTGACTTTTCACTTCTTTAAAGTCTTATTTATGTGACAAACTTAAAAAAAAAAAAAAGCATCTCGGTCTTAAAAAGCACTTTAAATAAAACGAGATGACGCTCGACTGCAGGTTTTTTTTGTATAAATGCTGTTTTCATGTCACACAGTAAAAACTGTTTTTATTTTCAAACTGAAGCTCTGACACTGAAAAGCAACAGAATTAGAATTTCTTCTTGTTTAATGACTGATTTAAAATCCTGTAAACATAAAATTACTAATATGCAGAAACTTTCTCAGTCTTTTGATCTTTTATTTTCTGTTTACTGAAAAGAAAAACAGGTGAAAGTTTGAAACCTCTTAATATGAAAATCAAATCAGAAGATTGGCTGAAAGTCGGACAAATTAATTTAAACTTTTATGCTCATTTAATTTAGTTTTTAGCAGTTTAACACAAAGTGGTTTGAATAAATCTTTATTTTCCCACAGGACATAAATGCAGCATTAGTTTTCTGTTTCCAAACATCAAACTGATGCTTGGATCATCAGAGGCTGTCAGCTCCGCTCTGATTGGTTGAAATTTGAACTCTGTTTGCTCTTCTGACCTCTGACTTGACTGAAGCTAAACAAGGCCTTAGCGGTAATAAATGCTTGACTTTAATTGGTTTATGAGGCCGTCTGCAGCTCATCTGTTCTGTTTTTGGCTGAGATGTTCAATGCTGCTGAAATAAAATAAAAATCTTTCTCTGATCACTGCTGTCAGATCAGTTTTTTATTGATTTAATAATAAAATAAACAATAAAACACGACACCATGCTTGATTATTGATCAACTCTCAGCTACAACTAAGTTTTAGCTCAATGAATAAAATACATCACAAGAAAACTTAGGAAACTTAATAAAACCTCAATTAAAAATTTTACACTTTAAAACAAAACAAAACAAAAAAATACAGAGAGCCCTTCACTCTGATTGGCTCTGCAGGTCAATAAAGACCAACATTGTTAGATTATAATAACCCCCAATAGGTTATTAATCTGCTTCTGTTTTATTTTTAACAAACACTGAAAAACACGACCGTCTCTGTGACAAACACCTGAATGCTGAAGTTGAAGCTCCTTTTCCCAATCCTGCCTGTTGCACCTGAACGCAACACACCGAGCAGGTGTTCATCAACCTGAACTTAGTCAGTCAGGAGAAAACCTGCAAACAAAGTTAATTTTACTGGAACTAAACAGAAAGAATGGACGGAGATGGGATTTTAAAGCAACATGAAGATGTATCCAAAGGTAAAGAAGCTGTTTGTTTGTTTGTTTATCTGCTGAAGCAGCAGGCTGAACTGATAAGGAAGTTATTTCCTGCTTCTGATGAACTGCTGGTTTTCTGTTCTCTCTCTGTGTTAGCAGAGTTAGCAGCATTAGCTACATATCAGAGTGAGCAGCTGTCCCTTTTGTCTCGATGATGTCATAACAAGCAGGTAGTGGTGGGCACAGTCCCCCTATTAGTTAAGCACTAATAGGGGAACAATTTTTTTTAATTAGTGCTTTAGGGCTTTTGCTATTTTTTTAAATCAATAGTTCATTAGCACTTGCTAAATTTATGGGCTAAATTTAGAACCACTAACTGAGGTCTATAAATGTAATTGATCAACATTATTGTTCACAGTTGAGGGTTAAAGCTGTCAATCATTTTGTTTATAGTCACTTCTACAAGATCACATGTCAAACTCAAGGCCCATGGGCCAAATGTGGCCTGCAGGTGACTCCCATTAGGCCCGCCAAGGGCACTAAGTGACAACATTCTGCACACAGTAAATATTGTCTTGACTCTGAAGAATGTTTCATGTCTCAATTGGATTATATTAGTGCTTTAAAATTAGGGGACCTAAATATTTGAGTTAGTGCTTTAGGGTTAGTTATTTAGATTAGTGCTGCCCAGTGCCCACCACTGCAAGCAGGACTGCAAGACTTGTGTTCTGAAATAAATATAAACTTCAATATTTAGTTTAAACGTTGAAGTTTTAACTTTTAAATTTAGATTTAGGATATAATATTTTCATTTATTATTTAACATTTCAATTTAATATTAGTAAAAAATAGCAGAACAGTGAGCTAAATAAAAATACAATGTTAGTGGAAACTTTTAAAGTATGATTTAACACTAAGGAAGTGAACTAAATAATGAAAATGTGTCAGTAACATTTTCCTTTTATCTTTTTATTTTGCTGCTTGTGCCCCAAAGTTACCAGGAAGTGTTTGATGTGTTCGAGTGAAGTTAATATTTCTGGGCTTTGAGAGGCAAACAAACCAAAACCTGCTGAGGAAAACAATTGTTTCCTGTTGGAAACTAAAACATTTGCAGCTGCTGAGGTTTTATTTCTGCTGGAACTGAGAGATTACTGATGATGTGTCCTCAGACTGTCCTCACAACCAGGTGTGTGTGTGTGTGTGTGTGTGTGTGTGTGTTTAACCTTAAAGTGAGTTTTGTCAGTTTCCTGACCCAGCCTCATGTGTTCACGTTTTCACCTGAACATCAGTTATAAACTCCCAGTAGTTTAACCTGCTTGTGTTTTATGAGCTGTAGTTTGTCGCCTCAGAGAAGCAGAAATAATCACGTTTATGTGCGTTGAACACACACACACACAAACACACACAGATGTGTGTGTTTGCTGCCATGTTTGCACCTTTTCCTCTGCTGTAAATTCTTGTTTGTTGTAATGAAGCTGCAGTTTGTGTGACGGCTTCATGTAGAATCGTCTCCGTTTCATTGTTTTTAGCTTGGATTTTTTTCCCTTTAACAGCCTCAGATGGTATGATGATGGTTGAAGGTGTGTGTGTGTGTGTGTGTGTGTGCATGCGTGGTGCAGCTGCAGCCAATCATGAAGGCAATCTTTGCCTCCTGTCTTTCCATCAGTGTGACTATAAAAGGCGAGGCTGCTGTAAAATGGAGTGAGTGATTTAGGAGCTGCTGGTTTTTACTGCCCCCCTCTCTTTTTCAGGAGGGGGGGTTGAGCTGTGGGTCAGCCCCCCCTCATTATCCTGCTGTCCTCTCCTCTGCATCATACGTCCTCATCTCAGTGTTTGGTCTCACATGATTAACACACGGGGGACAGTAGGTTTTCTGAAAGACTTTAATTTTTTTAATTGCTGATGAGATTTATAAATGAGCGAAGTGTTAAAGTGACCCTGACCCCCCAGGAGAATTCTACAAACAAAAAGCCCAGCCTCTTTGAGCTTCAGGGTTTTCCGTCTCAGGATTTTACAAACTGATCTGATCTCTACCAAAAACACTTTAAATCTTACCTGAAGCCAATAAAAACACTGAACAGATTCCACAGAGTCCTCGTCCCTGATCCAGCAGGACTCTCTCAGTCTGGAATATTACAGGAAACTATAATAAACTAGATTAGTGTTGTTTATCTCACTCACAGCTCAGATTGTCCCATGGGGGCACCCATAGCTGTGAAGACCAGGTTTTGTTTCTGATGCTGGTTGAAGAGAACCCATAGAGGTAAATAACACTAGAATGAGCCCCGCCCATTATGGAGGAGCTGACAAATGAACTATTAGATTAACAGTAACAAACATTTTGTAATCCTTTTAGAGTAAATTAATGTAATTGTTAATTTTGCTATATTATTTAACATTCATGTATAACAGCAGATATATACACTGTCTGGCCTAAAACAAAGTTGCACACCTTAATATTTTGTTGGACCACCTTTATCTTTGACAGCATGCATTTTCCGTGGCGTTGTTTGGATAAACTTCTGCAATGCCACCAGATTTCTTTCCATCCAGTGTTGCATTCATTTTTTCTTGCATTGATGATGGTAGAGTCTGACCGCTGCACGTTTCTTTAAATGGTGTAAACAGCAAAAATAACTTGGTTTATAAAAATCACAAAGTAGTACTGATTAGAAATAATAATAATAATTTCAATAAATTCCAATGAACATGTAAAAACTGAAATGCCTTTTTGTGTGAGAATGCAGAAATAAGGCCTGCAGGAACATTTTGATTTTTGGTAAAAAAAAAAAAAGACCAGCATATTAACAGTACACATGACAGGATTTTATTGTTTTTATCGCGAGATGACAAATTATTACCACAGTGAATTTTTTTGACTGTATATCACCCACTGTAACATATCGCCCATCCCTCCCGGTTAGCCAATAACTTGACCCGTCTCAAACAGCGACTCATTGCACCAGTCGGGTTTAAATAACTTGTTGCCTTTGCTGCACCAGAACTGGACCAGATGTAGAAATGAGCTTTGATGCTGATGCAGGTGAGCTCCGCCTAATAAAGCCTCACTTAAAGCAGCTGTTACTGCAGACCGTCAAACATTAAATTATGTCTGATGGCCTTAAAATCTGAAATGGGCAGCGTCACGCTGGAGGGCAGCTTGGCTCCGTGACTTCATTTAGTCAGAAAATGAGAAATGAAGCGACGGGTGGAAGAGAGAAGACGGGTTTGATTCAAGTGCGACTGAAGACAAACTTTTAGTTTGTTTTTACAGAAATTCTCCACTGGACAGTTTTAATCTTCCTCTCGGTTGTTTCTCTCCGTCTGACTGGTAAATTACTCTCCGTTTCCTTCTCTTTGATATCTGAAACCTTTGAGTGCTGCACAATCGCCTTCATCTCAGCTAAAGCTTTGTCATTTTTGATCATTCAGCCACAGATCCTCCTCCAGCCCGGCCCGTCTCTAATCACTGTAAATACTTCTCCGATAAAACAGCGGCGCTGAAGACTCTTCAAGGCCTCGGCCTCGTTCACATCCATGTCGTGGATTATGGCTCTGAGAAGCGGTTGCGTCAGACCCTCGGTGTTGTTAAGCCTGATTTAAACCTGCAGCTTCTCTCCGGGTCGTCTACACGTGAAAACAGACACGTTGAACAGCTGAAGTCATGTTTCAGAGGAAAACAAGAGCTTTGCTTCACTTTATTAGCAGCAAAGGAGCTGAAAAACTCCTTTCATCAAACCCAGGGGGGGGGGGGGGGGGGGGCAACCC
>JAUBOC010000056.1:20310543-20322021 GCA_032275365.1 Anablepsoides cearensis
CAGGTAGTGGGGGTAATTAGTGGCAGAGGTTAACCTGCAAAATAAAAGCAAAGCAAGTATACACAACCCTGTAACACAGGTCAGAGATGGTCTTTAGCTTTAACATGGAGACCTGTGATCTTTGGTTTCTCTGCTCCGTGTTCAGAGTGAACAGAACCAAACTAGAGAAATTTACATTTCCTGAAAATATGTGATGTGAATGCTTATTTATGAAAGCTGATGAAGAATCTGTTTGCTGTTCAAATTAAACTCTCATTAACATTCTTGCTATTAAACATTTTCAAAGTGAAAAATCAGTAAAAACGTTAATGAAAAAAGTAAAAATAAATTTGAAAAGAGCAACAGCGTTGCTAAAATGAGCATAAATAAGCTAAAAGTGAATCAGAAGTTAAAATAACAGATGAGGAAGTAAGAGTGAAAAATATCAATAAACAAGAAAATAAATACTTGCAATTTGTTTTGTTAAAAGAAAGTAGCTAAAATTAGCTCAAAGAAACATAAAAATAATGTTTTCTGTATTAAGCAAAAAGAAGTTAAAATTATCACAAATATATTAATTTAGCTGGAAAAAAATAACTAAAACCACAGAAAACAGCAGAAAGAATCATAAAATGTTTAAATTACAGGAAAGAAGCACAACAAAGTTTAAATTAGCAGAAGAATAACAGAAAAGGTCAGAATGATGGCTCAAAAAGAAGAAAAGCTAAAATCAATAAAATAAAAGCTAGAAGCTAAAATTAGCACACAGGAATTAAAAAGCAGAACCAGAACAAAAAGTTCAGTAAAGATTTTTGAACATTTTGAAATGATGTTGAGGACAGCTCCGTTCATTTTACATAAAAAATTAAAATGGCAGAAAAAGCTACATATCTCAAAACGTATAAATGACTGAAATACCAAAAGTCTGAGCTTTAAAGTCCCGAAGGAACCAAATCAGGTGATAATTGTTGTTGTTCTGAAATAAAGGGATTTTTACTCAGAATGTGTTAAAGTTTCTTAACATTTACGATAGTTTTAAGTTTAGCTGTTCTAGTTAAAGTTTTATTTTCTGACATTTGTGATTGTGTTTATTTGTGGTGGCCATCCGTTGTAGATTAACGTCTTGGACTTCTTTCTGTAGAGTTTGGTTAAAACCACAGATATAAAAACAGTTTTGATTTTCCACCAGCCTGCAGTGTTTGATGGACAGAGGTAGCAGAAAACGGCTTCAGAAAGTCGGGCTGAATCTACAGAAATGAGCAGAAAGTGAAAGAATCTAAAAAGAGTCTCAAACAGACTGATGAGAAAAGATGAAAAGAAAAGGGCAAAGAATTGAAACGAGGTGTAAAGTGAGTAAAAACACAGAAGTAATGTGGATGTCACGGTTCTACAGCGAGACGTGAACATCAAACGGCTGCTGTCAGAAGAACCTTTTCTCTAAAACACAAAACGAACATTAAATTCTTCCTGCAACCTTTTCTCCTGTCAGCGTCGGCTCACAGCGGCCCGAGCTGATGGAAATAGTTTGACGCTGCGTTTCAAGCCTTTTGGACGGAGCGGAGCCAAAACGGATTCAGACCCGAAGCTACGCATCAGTTTTTATTCACCAGAATCAAACTTTTTCTCTCCAGTTGAATATCAACTCTAATGATTTCTTTCTCTGGTTTTTGAAACTAATCTGAAGTCTGGTTTAATTCTGGGATGTAGTTCTGCTCTTTTATGTCTTCAAATCAGAAAAATATTTACTTTTTTAATAAAAAAAAAACTGGTTCCTTAGCAGGTTTTCTGCTATTCTGCTTATTTCAACTTTTTGTTCTTTTTTTGTGTGTTTTTAGATACTTTTTAGTATTTTTGTCTTTGGGCTTTTTTCATATTTTTTTTTTAAATCTTTCAGCATTAAGCTCTCACGCTTCATTTTCATATGAAATGTAAGTTCTTCAGTTTGTTTTGTTCTCAGGTGATAAAATCCAGAACAAAGCGGTTCCTGAGCCGTGGTGCCTCTCTGGGTGAAGGTAGTCCTGCAGCGACGCACACTGAGGCTTCAAACATTCTAATGATGGACAGAACTGATGCATTCGCTGCAGACCATTAACTCAGAACAGAAGTTGGAAAAGTTTCGTCCCCTGAATCGTTTCGACCCGACTTGGTGCCCAAACAAAGCCTGAGTAAAAAGAAGCAGCGTTCAGTTTTCCTGTCGGAGCTTCAGGTCGTTTCTTGTTCTTCTAACTGCTTCATTTAATCGAGTTCTTTGCAAGCTGTTATTTCTGATTATTACAGGGTTGATGGTTACAGGGCTGAGCATCGACCTCTCGGGACACTTGGTTCTGTCTTTTTGTCGGGTCCGGTGCCGGTCGGATCGATGGATCTCTCTGTGCTGTAATTTTTGTTGAGCTGCTTCCTGTTTGAACTCTTACTGTGCCTCCTGGTCTGCAGAGAGGAGCCTCCTCTTTCCTGATGTCTGAATATGGACCTCAGGGAGCTAAATGGGATTGAGGCATGATTTAAACTGAGAAACAATTATTGTAATTCTTTATAGCAGCAGATTGAAATGATAGAACCTGTCCCAGTCTGCAGATTATGGTGCACCAAGAGTAAAATAAAACATTACATAATGTCACTAACACATTTTCATTATTCAGCTCACATTCTGAGTGAAAAAATTTAAGATTTTCCACTAACATTTTCTTATCATTTAGCTGACTGTTTTTAATAAATGTTACATTTAAATACAAAATGTTATGTCAAAATATTAAATCCTAAATCTAAATGTAAAAGTTAAATCCTAAATGTTCACATTTAAGTATTTTAGAATAGAAGACAGCCTTTGCCGTTGGTGTGTGTTTTTTGTTGTGACGTCATCATCCTGCGACAAAAGCAACCATTAACACGGCTAACTCTGCTAACGCTGCTAATGCTGCCTTACAAGAAGTTGTTGTCTGAGCTGCACTTGAAACAGCTGAACCACAGCTACCATCTGTAGCTAGTGTTTTAAATTAGCAGATTTAAAATAAAAGTTTAAATGCTGACTTCATTAGCGTTAGCAGCATTAGCAGCGTTAGCAGCATTAGCAGGGTTAGTGTTTGCCAAGCCAAGCCCCGTGTCCACATGTACATTTAGGTTTGACATTTAGATTTAGAATTTAATATTTAGAAATTTTTAATTAATTAAAAATGAGTCAATTGTAAGAACATTGAACTAAATAATATAATGCTAGTTGGAAATGTTTAAAACTCAGAAAGTGAGCTAAATAATGAAAATGTGTATAATAGTTATTTTTACACTCGGTGCCCTGTAGAAGCTCATATTGCTAAGATATACCAGAAAACTGACTTTTCTGTGAAAACAAGCAAAACAAAAGCTAAAATGAGCTGAAAATAAAATAAATTTCAAGAAGCCCAAAGATTGAAAAGAGTTTTAAAGAGTTATTCACTCATTTCAGTGTAGAAACAAATTTAAAGTATAAAAGTTACCCAGAAGTCACAGCCGTAACGTCCTGAATGTGCTGAACATTTTGGGTTTGTGAGAACGCTGACTCAGCCGTGTCTTTAAGGACTTCCTGACCACTGAAGACTCGTATTGTTGTCTGTCAGAACTCATTTTCTAAAACCTGCTTTTAGGAACTCTGTGTGACTCTGAGAATCCTCAGACGTCTGCAGGGAGAGAAACCAGCGCTGAACTTCCTGTCAGTCGAGTTACTCTGACCCATCTCTTCCTGGTTTCTGCAGCAGATCTTTGAAGTAAAATGAAAGAAAGAGAAAAAAAAGTTGATTTCGCTCCTGCTTCCTTCAGCTCTGATACCATCAGGAGATGTTCTGGCTGGAAATTGAAACCTGCAGCTGTGGCAGAGAGTCTGCAGGCAGGCTCAGGTTAGAGATGAACTGAAGGATTTAATTATCTGATCCTGAATCTGCTTGGATGCAAATACCTGACGTCAGAGCTGAAGGTTCACTTCCTGAAGCTGTAGCTCACAAAACAAAAATTAAATCTAAATAAAACATCAGGCAGATGGTTTTAGTTTAAGATGTTTGAAACAAAACGTAGCTCGTCCACCTCAGATCCTCCGTCACGTTTTATTTATTTACATGTGATGAAAAAGCAGAAAGTCAGATAAACATGAAGTCACGACATTTGCTTTTCATTCTTTCCATTCATCCAGAAATTAGTTTCTTTTATTTTTTTCTGCCTGTCTTCCTCCCAGCTCTCCTCTTCATCTTCTCTTTAATTTCGACCCTCCTCACAGGCAGCGCCTCCGTCGGGTTTCTCTTTCCTGGAAATTGCCTCCATGTTAATTTTCCAGACACATTTCTTCTTGTGTTCCTCAGACGAGTCCCTTTTTGTGCCATCAGACTTGTAGCTGCTGATCACAGATCAGTCTCATGGTTTCTTATATAAACTCATAAAGATGCTGCTCAAACAGCGTCTAATCTGCAAGATTTCCAGCAGATGTTTTCACTCCTGCGGGGAATTACTCTGGTTTAGAAGAATCTCTATAAAATAATGAACCATGCGGATTTTATTCCTGAGAAAAAACAACTTTGTATCGTTTTTTTTAATTGCCTTCTGGAGTCATTTCTACCTTTTTTATTTTTTATTATTTATTTTTATTTTTTTACCTCTGTAGAGATCAGTAAAGTTCTGTTGGGTTTTTGTTGCAGTCTTTGTTACAGGATGCAGTTTACAACCCGTTATTCAGACTGCAGCAATTATTTTTAATGATTAATTGTTAGATGTTTGTTACTGTGTGAGTCTTTCAAATTACAGTAATTAAATGTGTGATTTATTCATAAATATTCAGTGGGAGGGAGTTAAACCTGTTTAACGCAGCTACTTTTTTTCTTGGATGCTTTTACAAAACTTTTTCTTGTCAAACTTCTATATTTGTTGTTGTGATTTACATTTACATTAATTAATGCAGGTCTAAATGTTGAGTTTTTTATGTAACATTTATGATGTGTTGGAAACATTACAACATTGTTAGCTCTTTGCTATTTCACGGTATAATGGCTAAAATTAAGACTATTGTGCAACCAGCAGTTGCTACATCCTCGTAGCAGGAGGCTATATCTATTCCTATTGATCTGATTAATAATAGATGGTTCTCAAATGACGTAGCGACCTGCAGATCAAGTGATCAAATCGCCATTTTCGTTAGCACCAATACGGAAGAGGGGATAGTCTACAGCACAGAAATGTATAAATTCTCTATGGAAAATAGTCTAGATTGTTTATGCAGTAGTTTGTTTTTAATATAATTTGTTTAGCAGTCATGGAGCAAGTTTGCGTTGGAGTTGGTTACAAAACTGTGCTGCTCTGGTGGCAGAGAAACGCTCTTTAAAAAAACAACCGTAGGGCTGAGCGGTATGACCTCAAATTCATATCACTATATAAATTAAATCCCTTCACAATAACGGCATATGGTAGAAAATTATCATAAAAAGCAAAAATAATGTAATTTTTAGAGCATTTATTTGGCAAAGCCAGCATTTTTGCTGTAGTGCAAATAAACATAACAGAAGTGCAAAAGATTGTTTTATATATATTGCAAAACGGTTTCAACAACAAACATGATGTAACTTTTCTACAGCAGGAGGGAGGAAATTTTGAGGATTTATTCTCTCTATACGTGTTTTAAAACACTATTTCTTCATTATTTTTCAAACTCCTCCTGCTCAGCTGTCTCTGCACTCGCAGCCCTGTTGTCACAGGTATGATGACGTAACTGATGACAGGACATTGGAGGGTGAATTTCTTCTATAGGCCAACTTTATATTGTTTCTACGTCTATCGCATATAGCACAGCCCTACCAGACGACGTAAAACCACCAAGGAGAAGTAGCAGAACTGTCTGCAAAGCGACATGAGTTTGTGGCTGGGGACAATCAACCACAAAGATTTCACCCCCCTCGGGATTCCAGAGTGTGTTCAGATCATTTTTACCATGGTTAGTGACCGAAGAGTACGTCAATTTAAAAAAAAAGAAGTTTGCACACTATGAGCAGTGTTTTGAACATTATGTAATCTCCCCCTGTAAACGTTCATGTAGGATACACAGACAGTATCAGATTAAAATCACACGAAGCTCAGTATTATGCAGTATGTACCCATTTGGAGTATTCAGATTGAGATTTTCTTTTATTTTCATTCAAACTGAACATCAGGGATGCAGTGTATGAAACTGCAGTGAAGAACACCCATTATAGAAACACACATAACAAAACATGGGGGAACAGGTGAACAGGTCATGCGGCAACCTATAGCAGCTGGAAAATGCACAATAGGAGAGATGAGTTAAAAAAAGTTGCTGTGATCCTATGTTTACATCAGATATATAGGGTCATATGCACAAAAAAATGACTCCCAAGGGCAAGACAGCCTGGGGCAGGGAGGAAGCTTAGGTCAAATAACACATGAGATGGGGCGAGGATCAGTGGAGTCGGTGACCTTGAGGGAGGGGTCTCCATACTAGAACCAACCATAGCCCCCCAGAGTCCAGAATATGTAAGATATAGTTACTAATAATATCAGAGAGAGTCATACAGAGTCATGTCAACACAGCTTCTGTGTGGCTCTGCAGACTTCAGCAGCTCGTAAGAACCGTTACTTTCGATAAAGCTAAATACCTTGATTCTTGATTGATTCTTGGGTGTTCTGAAATGATCCTGGTAAAGCTCGTCTGCCTCGTTCAGTGGTCATTTTTGCATATGTTCTCTCTTGCTTTTCTGGTTTTGTTCCTACAAGCTAAATGCTAGCACACAAACATGGTGCGGAGGGTAAAAACTCCTAGATGAGGATATCATTGATAACCATCTATAGGCCGTCACCGGTAACTGAGCAGCTGGCTCCAGTAACTGAGAGGCCGGCACTGGCACATGAAGAGGGGATTATTCATTTGTGTTAGCATCAGAGAGGTTAGCGACATGGATAAGCTGGTGTTAGCATCGCAGAGGCTAGCGATTAGCATGGATAAGCTGGCGTTATAATCGGAGAGGCTAGCGACAAGCATGGATAAGCTGGAGTTAGCATCAAAGAGGCTAGTGATTAGCAAGGATAAGCTGGCGTTATAATCGGAGAGGCTAGCGACAAGCATGGATAAGCTGGTGTTAGCATCGCAGAGGCTAGCGATTAGCATGGATAAGCTGGCGTTATAATCGGAAAGGCTAGCGACAAGCATGGATAAGCTTGAGTTAGCATGAGAGAGGCTAGCGACTAACATGGATAAGCTTGAGTTAGCTTCAGAGAGACTAGCGACTAGCATGGACGAGGAGAACTTGAAGTGCAGGGAAATATCTAGAACAGATTCTGAAACTGACAGGAAATGATGACGTCTCAAAGAGTTTTTAAGTGGGTTCACGTTGAGGCAATCAGGATCTTTGAGGCTCCTTCTTTCTGTCATCAACACGATGATGATGGTTTCATCATTCGTTGCAGAATGAGCAGCTGGTCTTATCGGCATCTTATAAACAAATTAATAAAATCAACATGTTTTCCACCTCAGTCTAACCTAGAGTCTTCCTCTCCTCGACTTCCTGCCTCCAAAGTCCAGAGCAGAAAATCACATTGTTGCCTCTCTTCACAGCGCTGCGCCTCCGTCCTCTGTTGCCATGGTTACGGCCAGCATCACTAGAGCAACCTTAATACCATTCCTGGTGAAGTAAATGGTGTCCTCTCTGCCTTTTTTCCTCCCGCCTTTTCATCTTTTTTTTTTTCTTATTTTCCTTTCTTTCTGCCTCGACACGTTTCCTATTTTCGTCCGTCGTCACTTCTGACTGCAGCTTTCCTTTCCTTTTCCTACAGTCCTGCAGAGTTGAGAGGAAATTCCTGCTCGAAAACATTCCTGTAACAATGCAGCAGAGCTGGCGGATAATTAAAAAAAAAGCGACTGCTGCGGAGGTCGGACTGGCAGGGTGGAGGAAATGTGAAGTGAAAATTGGCCAAATGCTAATGAACCTGAGTATAATTGGAATCACAACTCCTCTCTGCCTTCTTTAATTTAGAACTAAATATTTTTAATGGGCAGAGTTTGTAATTACTCGGAGCCGTGTGTGATTGCAGTTGTTGTTCTGGGACTTGATTGATGGACTGTTGACGTCCTCTGACTCACGGAAAACAAGTTTCTCGTTAAAGCTGCTCTTCCTGTGGTTAAAACCTGCCACTTCCTGTTGTCTCAATTAGCCAAAAGCACTCCCAAAACAAAAGCAGAAGTTACGACGGAGTATTAGGGCCACACAACAAGATTTTTAAAATTGTTTTTAAATTACGAGAATAAAGTCATAATATTACAAGATTAAAGTCATATAAAAATAGTCATAAAATTATGAAAATAAAGTTGTAATATTCTGAAATTAAAGTCATAATATGAGAATAAAGTCGTAATATTATGAGATTCAAGTTTTAATATGATGAGAATAAAGTTGTAAGATAACGGGATTAAAGTTATAATATTACGAGAATAAAGTCGTAACATTATGAGAATAAAGTCGTAACATGAGAATAAAGTCGTAACATTACAAGATTAAAGTTATAACATGATGAGAAAGTCGTAATATTATGAGATTAAAGTTGCAATATTATGAGAAAAAATTCATACTAATCTAACCTTTACATGAAAATGCATGCAGTTATTATTGCATTCAAATGAGGAATATTGAGCAACTTGTCAAGTTGTTCTTTAGTAATTTTTATGCCATAAATTATGGCATAAAATAGTTGTTTTTTGTATTGCTTAAAATACAAAGTCAATCTTTTAGCACATTAGCATCAAATTATCAGTAGCAGGACTTGGAAGTTATATATACATATTACACTAACACTGACTCAAGTCATCCCAGACTAGTTTATAAGCACAGAGACATGGCTGTAAACAGTGGGGAAAATAAGGAGGAAATAAGGAACGGAAAATGGACGTCATGTAAGATTATGACTTTTTTTCTTGTAATATTTTGACTTTAATCTCGTAAAAATCTTGTGTGGCCCTAACACTCGTGGGCTATGTCTTATGTTCAGGAAGCGGCTGCAGGTTTTGTCTGAGCTGCAGAAGGCTGTGTTTTTGTAGAATTCAGAGCTTTTATTCACTGAAGGTCAGGTCTGATGATGTGAAACGGCCAAAAGTCCTTCCTGGTAATTATTTGAACTAAAAGTTAGATTCACAAATCTGACAGGGTTTAAAAAACAAAAATGAAAAAATGTCTGGAAAATCTATTGAAGGTTTCTGAAGCAGCTGCTCCAGTTTTAAAACTAAACTTTTTTTTTTTTTTGCCTGTGAAGTCAAATATAAAATTTGGGCTTATTTTTTTTAGAAGGGTACTTATAAAAAGCTTTAAACTCACATTTTTCATTTGCCCTTCAGGATTTATTTCTTTTTTATTTTTAACTTTAAAAAGCCTCTTTAGATTTTAGTATTTAAAAGTTTTAATCAGGACCAAATTGTTCAGTCTGCAGGATATATGGAGGCGCTTGTGATGGAATAAAAAAAAAAATCACAGAAGAACCTGCTGAATAATGGAAGCTCCAGTGAAGCAGGATCTGCTGAGTCATCAGTTTTGGGACAAACTGAGCCCCAAACAAACAGCTGCTGTGTGAAAACTAGGGTTGGGCAATATTGGCAAAAAAATTGATCACAATTAATTGGGATATTTAGCCGATAACGATTAATTTGACGATTATTGTCCTTGTCACATGACTAATTTAGTGGGAAAGATTTGCTCTACATAAAAATCTGTTCCAAATTGTGTCGAAATTACAGACTTCAGGCTCTACATCAAATTTTAAATTGTGTTGATAGATAAATAAATTACAGAACTTTTTTAAAAACATTCGTCATATTTGAAGCGGAGAGGAGCACCGAGCGGACTCTGATGGCATTAATTGTATTAATCGATTAATGCCAAAAAGTAATAGATTAGTGTTTTTCTGACGATTAATTGCACACGATACGATTATGCCCAACCCTAGTGAAAACTCAGCCAGAGGTCAGAGCTCACCGCTCCTCATCCAGCTGCAGCTTTCAGTTGTTTTAGTTTGGTTGATGAGAAAACCAACAATCAACAAATTACTGCTGAGAAGTAATGGCGGTGCTTGAAAGTTTGAAATTGTTGCGAGAAACTTGTTGGCGTCTTCCACAGATCCGAGACTTTCTGTTTTTGTTACTTGGTCTCAAAACTGAAAGTCTGTTTTGTTTTGATTGAACCTTCCAAGCTTTTACTGGAGCAGCTTGTTGATTTGATGTTTTTCATTCTCTTTCAAAGAAATGTTGAGCAGAAGATCCCAGTGATGAGACATTTTCCAGCTGCAGCAGAACCGAACCGAAGATTGTTGGAAAATAAATTTTGAACAAAAACCCCAGACCTCCGGTCCGTTCGAGAGTCGCTTTCGCTTTAACACCTGGAGTCCAAATAACATGTTTTATACATGAACATTCTGTTGCCTCCTAATGAGAACATCTCAGAAACCTGTCAGTAAATCTTAGTTTTCCATGACCTCTTGATTACAGGGGGGGAAAAATGCACTTTTTAGTATTCTGATGGGAATGTTTGTGAACAGATTCAAGGGTTTCTGTTCGATATTTGGCCTCCACAGTTCACACCTCCTCAGGCTACAAACTGAATCCAAGATATGCTCAGAGTTTTTTACTCCAAGTCACTTTGAATGAAATGAGTTGAGCTCATCTGACACACCCAAACTGATTTATTAATCCACAAAGATAAGTTTGATTATAAAAAAATCACAAAGTGCTTCATGATAAAAGCAAGAAAAACTGTAATACATCACAATAATACATACAAAGTACAAGTAAAAACAGGGTTGAATTCACAGCCTGTTTGTAAATGAAAGTCTTCAGATGTTCTTGGAAAGACCAATGCGTAGTACCACCAGCAACCTCTGACCTGATGACCCAGCTGGTGTGTAGAGCTGGATCAAACCCTGTTTGTGTCAGGCTGCAAAAGTTTAAACGGACCAGAATTCATTGGTTGGTCCGGATCTTGAATACACACTGGTGTGGATCAAACAACCCGACTGAGACCCACTCTCTGGGGTGGTCTCTGTTCGCTTCCAAACAAACTCTGGTGTGAATAAAGACCAGAGTTGTACAGTAACTAAATACAAATACTTTGTTACTGTACTTAAGTAGGATTTTTGGGTATCTGTACTTTACTTGAGTAACTATTTTCCAGCCTACTTTTTACTTCTACTCCTTATATTTTCACATAATTATCTGAACTTTCTACTCCTTAGTAGAAAGTTATTACTTTTATTTCATTTTTGCTTGTTTTCATTCCAGCTTGTTATTGTAAAAAATGAATATTAGCCATATAAACTGTACCTCCTAGATAGAGTGAATTTAACTGTGGTTGAACGAGAAGTATAAATATATAAAACTCTGATACTGTATTAGTTTGTACACAAACAAATCATGTCAGACTCAAGCAGAACATAATCATTAAAATAAAAGTACTGTACTTAAGAAGTATTTGTATTTCATGAATTATATTATTACATTTG
>JAUBOC010000056.1:20346589-20357057 GCA_032275365.1 Anablepsoides cearensis
GTGGCAGAACAGTACTTTTTAGGTCAAGTCTAAAGTAATTATTGGATTCAAATAAACTATATTTAGTTTATTTGTTTGTAAATAGTGCATTGTTATTTGATCTGTATTTAATGAATGCATTTAAGTTTTCTATATTTTCTATATTTTTGCAGGTCTTACTTTCTTTTCCCCTAGAAATGTTTTTTCCAAATTTAGATCCACCTGTATATAAACCATTGTGATGAAATGTTTGGTGATATTCATTTGTGGGCTGGTGCCAACATTAAAAAAAGCTTTCACTGAGTTCCATCTAAAGTTTTCATCATTGTTCCCGTTTCGGTCCCACCTCCATGACCGCTCGACCACCATGACAAACATGTGACAGGCGCCAAGTGAAAAATAAAATGTCAACAAGTTTCACTCCGACATTTTCATTATAACTCACTTTCAAAAAATAAAATCCTAGTTTAAAAAATTCACTAAAATGTTATGGTTATTTAGCTCACTGTTCTTACATTTTCTTATTTTTTTACTCTAAATATATAAAAGAAATCTTAAATATTATGGTCAAATTTTAAAAAAGTTTAAGTTATTTTGGAACAGATCACAGCGTTTGCTATTGGTGCACAGCTTTTTGTTATGATGTCATCACCCTGAGACAATAGGAACACTGCTAACACTCCCAACACTGTTAACGCTGCAAATACTTCTAATGCTGCAAAAGCTGATAACATTCCTAACACTCCTAACACTGCTAATGCTCCTAACGCTGCTAATGCTAACAAACACTGCTAATACTGCAATTGCTCCTAATGCTGCTAACGTTGCTAATGCTGCTAATGCTCCCAACGCTGCTAACGCTGCTAAGGCTCCTAAGGCTGCTAATGCTAACAAACACTGCTAATACTGCAATTGCTCCTAATGCTGCTAACGTTGCTAATGCTGCTAATGCTCCCAACGCTGCTAACGCTGCTAAGGCTCCTAACGCTGCTAAGGCTCCTAACGCTGCTAAGGCTCCTAACGCTGCTTATGCTGCTAACATTGCTAATGCTGCTAACTTGCAGTTGTGGCTGGTGTTTGAGCTGCACTTCATACTGCTGGACCACATCATCCTCATTGTTTTCAAAGAACACATTTTCACATCTTTAGCAGTTTTAGCAGCATTAGCACTGTTAGCAGTGTTAGTGGTTGCTTTTGTTTCATGATGATGACGTTACAGTATAGGCTGCGTTCCTTTCCAAAATACAAATGTATCTTTATCATTTAGCTGCAACATTTAATATTTACCTTTTACATTTAGATATAGTGGACTTGCAACCTGTCCACCGTGACCCTGAAAGGAAGAAGCGGGTATAGATATTGGATGGATGGATTTATTTTTAGGATTTAATATTTACATATTTATTATTTACATGTAACATTTAGTACAAATTAGGAAAACATAAGAACAGTGTGCTAAATAACAAACAAAAGTCAGTGTGAAATATTTAATTAGGGTTTTACACTTGATTTACAGGTGAGCTAAATAATGAAAATATGTTAGTGACATTTTTAACATTTTTTTGTGCCCCATATTGTAGACATGTGTTCACTGATGTTTATTGGTTGTGGCAATAATCTTGAATTTGTTTCTTTAAAACTCTATTGGATGTAAAAGAAAGCGATTATTTCCGGAACATTTTATGAAAATCCATCCAGTGGTTCATGAGAAATTTTGTGTCAAAAGATCAAACACAGTCTGCCTCTCAGCAGCAAGAGAAGTTTCAGCTCCTTTTTTTTTTTCAATTCTGAACATTTGAAGTGGAGCTGCTGCAGAAACTCACTTCTTCAACTACATATGACAAAGTTTCTGCTTTATTTCAGCAACTTAAAATAAATCTTGATCTAAACTGAGAGATGTTTGGGGAACGTTTGTGGGTTGGAAAGAAAACTGTTTCAGTCAAAACCGAAGACAAACCTGAGCATCTTTGCAGAATTTAAGTCGTGATCTGCCCAGCCCATCTCTGCAGAGTGCATTAAATATTAGGTTTAAATAAGATATTTTATTATGTGTTATATCACATCCTTCTAAAGTTATACTTTGTGCACGAAAAACAAAAAAACATGTAGGAGTTGAACTCTGAGGGTCATGACGACTTTGTATTGATTACTTGTATGAGTCTAATTAACAACTTTTGCTTACTTTTAAACATGTTACATAATTACTCAAACTTTTCAAATTCTAACACTCTATATTCAATAAAAGTTGGTTTATGAAACATACTGAGAAACTCATAACTGACTGAAACCTGTTGCCTAATTTTACTGGAGTTAAATAAAAATCAGATGGAAGCTGCTAATAAAACATATTTTTTTATTAAAACCAGGCTGCAGCTTAGATATGAACTGAAATTTCACTAAACAGATAGAAGAAATAATTCAGCCCAGACTTTATAGGACAGCAGAAAAATTAGGATTTTTTTCACTTTAAAGACCCTATAAGTCTGTTAAAAAGTAAATCATCTTCGACTACATTAATTAAATGTAAGTTTTATCCACTTGAATACTTTCCAAGTGTCACAGAAGAATACATCTTCTGTTAAACGACAGATTTAGTACTAGAGGGTTTTTGTAGAACCTTTGAAGGAGGCCAAAGCTGCTACTGCCTCATATCTGTCACTTATAAAGCCCAATAAAACTCTGAGGCTTTTAGAATCTGAGCTGTGACAGAGCCAGGCTCTTATTTTGAAGGAGCTTTACGTGACTTGAAATACTAAAATCTGCTGAGACTTTTAATCAGTTTTCCTAACCCAACCCAACAGTTCTAGGAAGGAAATAAATTAATATTATTTTTGTTTTTCTGTAAATGTCTAATGATTCTTAAAGGAATCCACGATTAGTTGTAACATTAGACTTTATTTGATAAACATATATTTAACTGTAAAATAAAGACTGTAAAAATACTGTAGGATCCCTTTAATTGTGGATCCCTTTAATAAAAAGCTGGTTAAATGTGACTTTAACTCAATCTTTAATGTGACCAGAGTCTAAACTTTATTCTTCACTGGAAGAATTGAAGAGTCAAAGAAAAGAAACAGCCTGCAGGATCAGAGCATTAAAAATGGATGTATTTTAGGTAATGAGACTAATCTGAATTTAAACATGGCCTCTGGCTCCACAGCAGCTCCACTCCAGGAGTTTCAGAGGAGCTGTTATTGGTAGAGACGGTGAAACAGACGCTGCATGTTCAGGTGCTTCACTCGTACCTTCGGCTGGTTGTTCTTCTCCCGCGGCTCTGAAGCTGAGGGTCAGTCTCGAAACAGTTCTAAAGTTTCTGACCCTCAGTGACAAGCGGGATTCCTGCCTCCAGGCTCTGATCGGACAAGAAGACGTCCGCCTCGGCTCTGTGTCATTCTGAATTCAGACAGCAGCAGCCGAACGTTTGGCCCTGAGCAGCCGAACGTCCTGTCAGAGATCTTTGAGGACGAAGGACGATGAGTGAATGTGATGTGGAGGGAGGAGATTAACATTCATGGCTTCAGGCTCCTGATCAAACCAGAACACAGATTTCTTTTCTTTTTTTAGGTTCTCCCTGTGGTTCAGCAGGAGGTGAGGTTTTCACAAAGCTCGGACATTTCTGAGTGTACTCCTGCAGACTTTGATCTGCTGAAGCTGACCAGAGTTCTGTCTGACTGAGACAATCCTGGAGGACAGAGGAGGTCGTGTGAGGACGGAGCTGTGAGGACAGAGGAGGTGGTAGAAATTTAAACTCCTCAAATGAAAAACAAAATGTCTTTAAAGATAAAGACATATTTTTGTTTGAACCTACGAGGAAAAACCGGTCCTGGATGTCCTGGTTTCTCTGGTTTTTACTCTGGTTGAACTTGGGTTTTAATATAAGCTGAGTTTTAACCTACTTCATAACCTCTTTCAGAGGGTCGTTAGCTTCTTTAAGAAGGTTGTTAGCTTCTTTCAGAGGGTCATTTGCGTCTTTCAGAATATTATTAGCTTCTTTCAGAAGATTGTTAGCCTCTTTTAGAAGGTTGTCAGCCTCTTTCAGAGGGTCATAAGCCTCTTTCAGAAGGTCTTATATCTCTTTCATAGGGTTGTTAGCCTCAGTAAGAAGGTCATTAGCCTCTTTAAGAAGGTCATTAGCCTTATTTCAGGGGGTTGTTGGCCACTTTTAGAGGGTCTTTAGCTTTTTAAGAGGGTCGTTAGCGTCTTTCAAAGGGTTGTTAGTTTCTTTCAAAGAATTGTTAGCTTTTTTCAGAAGGTCGTTAGCCTCTTTCAAGGTTTCAAGGTTGTTAGCCTCTTTCAGAGGGTCATTAGCCGGAGTGTGCTAACAATTGACACATTTTTACTAGATAAGTTATGGTTTGAGTCAGAGGTTCTTCTGAGACATTTCTCTCTGTGTTTGTACAGTTTTTGCTTCCTCCCAGTCTCTGTTTTCACATCATGCCACTGTTGCTTTTGTCTGCTCAGAGGAAGCAGAAAAAAATGTGTGTAAAACCATCAAAACATTTCACAGAAGCAAGACATTTATCTGAGCGACCGCAGGACCCAGCAGAAGGATCTGACAGAGTTCTGGATGACTCCGGGAGCCAAAGAGGCTGTTATGACTTCTGTCTCAGGCGAGTGTTGTCAGGAAAATAAGACAAAGGCGTTTTACTTCAGAGGAGGAAGAAAAAAAAACGGAGCAATGTTCTTGTTTTTAACTGAACAGAGACAAGCTGGAGCTTTTATTGTAATATTCTGCGCAGATTAAAAACTTTGTTCGCATTTCTCTCTAGAAGGATTTCATGGATTACTACGTGATCTGTAAAATGTCACATTTTCCCCATGTGTCATCCTGAAATGTCTTGTTTGAACTTTGTGTTATTTCATAATTAAAGATTTGAATCTTTCCTCTCAAAGGCTTGATTTGAACAAACAAGGAGGGTACACATTATGGCAGCAGGAGTCAACAGAGGAACAATCAGTAGGGGAAAAGTTGGACGTTGACGCCTGAAAATGTTGCGTAACCTTCCTCTGCTCAGAGGTTATTGATCAGACTCCTGTTCCTGTTTGTTACCTGCCCTTCTCTCCTCTCCCTGGATGCTTAAAGTGTTGAAACACCATCTTTTTAGCACACGAGTCCCGGAGAGACGGGCTGTCGTCCTGCATCCTAATCTGGACGCTGGAGGAAAGTGATGCCTGTGGGGCTTCGGATTTATGTCCAGGTCCATCTGTAAAACGTATCTGGTTATATCTGTGACACCGACGGGTTCTGGAGACAACCTGAAAGGACCATTTGTCTTTGCTTTCTGGACACTTTGAAAGCTGCTCTGACTGAGTGAGCTGTAAAAAATGATTGGATCAGAAGGAAGGAATTTTATCCTCTAGTGAAGGTGAAACATGTCATTGGTGTGTGCGGTCCCAAACGGTTGGGTTTTATCTTCAGTGTGTGAGCACAGATTTTTAAACTTTTAAGTAAAAGAATGAAAATGTTCATCACCTTGGGCCAATTGTTGGATCAATCTGGAATCCCCCGTTTTTACTTCAAAGAAAAATCAGATTTGATTAATTTTATCCAGATCCAACTTTTCAAGATGACTAATTCTGGATAATCTCAATTAGATGTGTCTCACACTGAAGACCAGATGTGTAGAAAAACAGGTAGAATTTATTTGAAGAAACGTAAACAGAAAATACAAACACTGCAGTTTTATTATCTCTTGACCACACATAACATATCTACGGAGCCCGCGAGGGGACATGGGGGGATTTTTTTTTTCTTTTGCATTCCCACGCAATAGTATTGCGTTACCTCGCAAACCTTTTGCGTTCTCTCGCAAAAGTCATTTATCACTGTTGTGGCTGCTGGTTTATTAACAAATTCCCATGTTCATCATTAGCGAGTTAGCCTACTACTTTAATTCAGCTTCAGAATGAACATATTACACAGCCACGCATGGAAGTATGTCATATACTGATATTTTAACACAGTGCAGCCACGCAACATCAATGTCAATTTCACGAACTTGTGGCAACACATCCGGTTTTGTTTACCGGATATTTCAAAATAAAAATCGGATTTAATTCAGCTTATATACAAAACAAACTTTTGTGAGGTAACGCAAAAGTATTGCGAGGTAACGCAAAGATATTGCGAGGGAACGCAAAAGTACTGCGAGGGAACGCAATACTAATGCGTGGGAATGCAAAAGAAAAAAAAATCCCCCCATGTCCCGTCGCGGGCTCCGTACATATCTGCTACACAAAAAGTGAAAAGCCAAATACATTTTATGTGTATTTTTAATAATCAAAGCCTAATTTTAAAAAGAGCATGTTGACCCTGAAACTAAAGTGAAATAAATACATAAATAAACTTGCTTTCAAGAGAAGAATCTCAAGTTTGGCTTTATTTTGCAGCAGTTTACAGCAGTGTTCCTCTGAGGATCTCTGGACTGTGAATTTCCAATTAAAGTTTAGTGTTTGTTTTATTTATTTTATTTTGGCAGCCAGTGAGAAAATTATTATATTTCTAACTTACATGTCTGTAGTATAAAGTATATAATATATAATGGTTTCAAAATCAAGTAAAAAACAAAATCAATCAAATGTAAATCAACTACATAAAGAAGTTTAAATGTTGTTGTTCCTCAAATCTACCAAACTGCTGGGATCAGAATAATCCAGATTTATTAGATTCAAGTTATCCCAATCAAACTGAAATGAGGGTTTGATCCAGATTAAAACCAGGATTGGATTATGTGATCTAATCTGATTTCAGAATCTGTTATTGGTTTGGAACAGTCCATTCTCTAAAATCCAGTTGGATTACATTTGAACTGGCCGCAAGTAAAACTGCAACAGCTAAAATATTTCTGTCAGAAATTCTCCTGTTTTCAGCCGAACTCTTTTAATGAGCTGAGACTGATTCATGAAACATTTCTAAAGTCAGAAAATACAGCCACTCCAGGAAATTATATTTTTTTCTCTGAAACTCGACAGCTTCAGTTTGTTCGTCCCTGATCTGATCAGATCTGCCGTCTGACACTTGTGCTGACGAGGAGCTCAGAAGGTGAGCAGACACCTGAGCCTGAGTGAAACCAGGTTAAAGAAGTGAACGTTTACCCACTTCTGATCTAATGGAAGTCTGAGCAGCAGACTTCAGTTTATTACAGATAAGAAGGCAGCTGCAGAGAAACATCTGCTCCAGGTTCAAAGGTTCAGGAGGTCCCGCCGACTGGAGAGTCCACCCGGCGCTCTGAAGGTTCAGAACCTTCTTCTAAATCTTTCAGGTCACCTTTAATGTGTGAGGACCTGCAGGTCAGCAGGTTTTCATTTCAAGCTTCTGAGAAAATCAATAAAACTCAGAAGGTCTCACATCTGAGAACATATCTAACATTAAAAAGACGGCTGGAGGTTTGACTCCAGGAAGGAGCTCTGTGGTTGTGACATGTTTAAGAAAAGAAACAAACTCTTTGAAACAACAAAAACGGCTTCTTTATTTATTTTTACTGTATTTCTCTGAGAGGTTTTGATCAACAGCAGCAGTTTTTATACATTTACTCAGCATCCCACAGGAAGTTTTATTATAATTCTCATCAGCTGGTCCATTATTCCTCTTCCTGTGGAGCATCAGGTTCTGTGGAGCTTGTTGGTTTCCACGAACAACCCCCCCACCTCCCTGTGAGGAGCTCTGATCCTTCAGAGGGCATGAACTAATTAACCGGAGCTAACGGGGGTTTAATCAGCGCTGCGGCAGCGGGGGATGAGAGAAGTTTAGTTATCAAAAAAAAAAAAAAGGGCGAGTGGAGCCCACGCTGGGATTCATTTGGAGATGTTTGTGTGGAAGGAAGCCCCCCGACCCGGGCGTGTTGATGTTCTCTGCTGAGACTCGGTGGGTTCTGAGCCCTGGTGTGACGAACAGATTAATGATTGTTCATTGTTGTTTGTGTGGAACTCAAACAACGTCTGCTCCTCTTCAGGCTTTATTCTGATGAAGATGTTCTGGTCTGAACTGACGTTTCCAACCTCCTCTTCATCAGTGATGGAAAAACTCCTTCATAGGATCGAAAATCACAGCTTAAAACTAAATTCTTCAGAGCGTCAGCAGAGAGACATTTGTCTGTTTGACCTGGTTGGTCTTCTTCCTGCGTCTTTTCAGTATTTTATTCATTTTTATTTAGTTCAAAGCAGAAAGATTTAAAAATCAGGTGAAATTCGTGTCTAAAAATAGTAGAAGAAACTTTGAATTTAAGTCCGACAGTTAGAGACCCGTCTGTTTCTCCTTCAGGGCTCTGAAGGATGATTAATGGAGCGGGTGCACAGGTGCATGCTGGGTAAGAAGGCCTGCCTCCTCATCAGTGATTGATTAGTTTTTTTTTACTTTGTCTGATTATCTGAGCTTCAACACGAACAACTCTCTGCTGAGGATGAAGAGAAGATTTTATTATCAGAAGATTAAAGAAATTTAACCATGAAATGATTTCATGTCTCCAGATGTTTAGTCAGATGTTTAGTGTGTGCTTTTGACACTAATAATTTAACCATAATAGCCTAAATGCTCCAGAATTTAAAAAAAAAAAATGTTAAAAATTACTCTAAAGTTCTGATCTGAAAGATAAAAAGTTGTGTTTAGGATTTTGTTCCGGTGGTTTTAAAGATAAAAAAAAAACTCTCAGAAGGAAGTTCTGGAGGTGAGGAGGTGACCCTCCGGTGGGCTGGGCGTCCACAGGGTGCTCTAGTTTTGTTATATGACCTTTGACCTCTGGTTAGACTTCCTGTTCAAAAACAAAACAAAACAAAAAAACTCCACAGTCTTTAAGTTCAGCTTCTAAATTCCGGGATCTTCAAGTTTTAAAGTAAAGTTTGTAGAAAAACATCAAAGTGCTGATGCAGCTTAGATTCTGAAAAGTTAATTTCAAAGTTAGTTTTGTGCTTTGTAAAAGGAAGTTGATGTTTATTTATTGAGCTGCCTCCTGATCCGACACCTGACAGGAAGGTAATTCCGATACTGACAGTTTGTACAAATACACCTAATGTGTCTGATAATTAAAAAATAGTAATGTATTTCAACTCGCTGTTTCATAAAGAATACAACATAATATTATATAAGTATTTTCATGCTGCGTCCTCATTTAGCCAAGCTAAGAAACCGATACAATGGACCTTTTGCACTTTTCAGTTACGGTTTTCGCGCTTTCAGTGTAAGTAAGGGGGAATTCACCGTACAAGTTGACTGTTTACATTCTTTCCAATGATAGCAATGGGGAAAAAGTGACTTTGTATAATTGTTCGAGGCAACATGACCGAGTAAAAGATAAGAGAAGCTTGCTCCTTTTACCAAATTCCTCTTGGAAAGCTGAGCAAAGCTGTGACTCAATGTGCTTCACTCTGATGAAAAACAGTAAAATGTGTAATCATAGATAAATAATAAACACCAAACCAGTCTAACGTTCAGCAAGTTTGCTTGTGAGAAGTTGGCGATGACACAAACATTTGATTCTGACTCTTGAGTCAAATGTTTGACGAAAACAAGACAAGAACATAGGGCCCCAAAAAAAAAAAGAAATCTGATTTTTTTTCATCCCACATTCGATTTTCGTTTTTAATCGATTTTGCTTCCCACTTAACGGAGTGCCTCTGTTTCAGGTGTCGAAACAAATTTGTTGTACTGTTTTTGGTAACAAGAGCCTTCAAACAGATTTTGCAGTGAGGTGTTTGTTGCTCCAAGTCCGAGGTTATGAAACCAAACCTGTTCCAGAAAACTGAAGAAACAGTGCTTAAATCGATTAATGGCCCAGCCCTAAAGAACAACTAACTGACCCTGCTGGACGTTCACTAAAGGATTTCACCACTTTCAATCAGCGCATGAACTCTCCATAAAGCTGTTGCTTTATGCTGGTTTGACTTTAGCATGTTCACAAACACTATCATCAGCAGTGCCACAAACGCCAACAATCTGAACGTGGCCATCTTTTAAAAATGCGATAGCTCCCGCCGACTTCAACGTTCTTGTTTCTGTAATTGTCTTCTTTGACACGGTGACCCCCCTCGTGCTTCACAGTCACACCCTCTCCTCTCTGCTCCACGGCACACTTTTCAGGGATTTTGTCCATTGGTTTGTCTGTAACTTTCTGAAACCACGCATCGACATTACAACTCACCATCATCACCTCGCTCTTTCAAATGACATTTCCCCCTCGCTTTCGGTTTTTGCAGGAACGATAACTGTGGTGGCATTTCGCCATCCAAAGTGTTTGTTTCATCCGTGCTTTGTAATGTGCAAAAGGAGTATTATATAAAATATGTTAAAATAAAAAAAATGAAGTAAAATAAAAAAACATTCAAACAAATAATTGTTTAATTATTAAGAACTACTATAAAAATGAAAACTTGTGTCTTAATTTATGTTACATGAACATAATGTGGAAAAACTGAACATGCACTGCAAAAAATGTCTTTCTAACCAAGTTTTAAAACCTTATATCCAGCCAAAAAATCTATTTGATCTTGTTTTGAG
>JAUBOC010000056.1:20368199-20387341 GCA_032275365.1 Anablepsoides cearensis
GCCTACATTCAGTCTTAAGTGGGACAGAAGTCTGTCTCTTTTAGGGGCCCATCAGAGGCCTGGGGTCAAAGACAGTTGTCTTGATTATTCCACTCGAGGTGAATCCTACAACACAATGAACTTTATTGGATTATTGTTTGGATCCTGATTAGTCCTGATTTTAACACAGACTCATCTCATTTGTTCTATTAATGGATTTGTTCCAAATAATCTTTGTTAAATTGATTTGTACAAAAGTGTTTCCAGTTTATTGTAACACATCAGCAAACTAGTATAAAATATTACAAATAACAACTAAAAAGCCATTAGATTTAGAACTCACGAGTCACTTAATACTTGGTTCTATCAAAAACTGTTCAGTCTTGTCCTTGAAGTGGTGACTGTAGAGACTAAATGAGTTGGGCTATAATTAAGAGATTTCAGTGGTGCAGGGGGTGTTCACTTTCCAACCAGAGAGTTGCTGGTTCAAATCCCGGCCTGAGTGCATACTGTCAACGTTTGCCTGGGCAAAACACTGAACCCAGCATCCTCATGTATAAATCTGTTGGTGTGACTGTGGGCAGAGAATGGCAGCCACACTTCACCACTGAATAACTGCATTATTATTATTATAGATTTGGAGTTACTGATCTGTCCAATATAGCAGAAAATTTCTCCAGTTATTCTCAACTACACTCAAGTGAAATGCATTGTTCAAAACCTTTGTAGTTTTGAACTGAAGTAAAAATGTGGCAGAGCTTTACTTTTACTGGAGTAATATTTGACCAGTAAGATCAGTTCTTTAACTCAAATAAGGAAACTGAGTACTTTGGGTAATAATCATCATGACTGCCTTGAAGTGTTGCTTTAAAGATTATTTTTTTGTATCTTCATGTCTCTGTAGTCTCTAAATCCATCAGATCTTTTTATTTCACCTCAAACATGTGTAGACTCCATTTGGTAGTATTTCCTTCCTGATTCTGGCAGAAACTCTCTTCCAACACCCTTATTTGAACTTTTTTCCTCCTATATCTATGGAGGGTTTCTTTAATCTGCAGCGACACAATGAGCTCTGACAAAGAGCAGGGAGACTCCGGCTGATGTCCCCACCTGAGCTGCAGGATAAGTGCATCTGATGGCAGGAGTTTGCAGCACTTTCAGCGCGTCTGCACGTTAAAGCAATAAAGCAGCCTCCATTTCACGCCCGCCCGGCTCCAGAGTGTCGGCCGGTAATTTAAGAGCACGGCTCGGCCACGTTAACGTCACACAGCTCCTCGTTAGATTTACAAACACTGACCCGTCTCTCTGCAGGACGGCAGCTCCGTCTGTAAACGTAAAATGCTCCATTACTGCCTTCACAACTGGACTCCCATTCAGACGGGCGCTTTTATCTCTCCAGCTGCTGAAGGTAAAGTGAGTAATGAGCTGTTTTATCCTGAGCAGAGCAGCAGAGAGGAGGAGGCGTCAAACAAATACTCTAATATATTTATATGGAGCCACTTCTTCTGTTAGAGCAGAGATCCTGGTCCTCGAGGGCCGCAATCCTGCATGTTGCAGAGGTTTCTCTGCTCCAACACACCTGATTTGAATAAACAGATGATCGCTGAGCTTCTGAAGAACTTGAGAAGGGAATTCAATCTCTACACTTTTTCTCAGTTGCTAAAATACTAAACTCGGTTGTTTGAACCACATGCTCAGGTCCCTGAACCCATTTATTAAAATGGCCAGAACTCTAAGCAGGTTTCACACAGTTAGACACAACATGCAGACCTATTTTCACCCATTAAACACATTTTGCTCTTTGGTCCACATGGGTTCCACAATGATTAGCACAGGTAGCAAAAGTGAGACACAAATAAAGCACTGCTGTCTGATCTGAAACACAGCAACTCAAAACAGATCAAACATGTGTCTAATGATGTGACCAAACAATACAAAGAGCCCTGCTCATCAAAGCACACAGGCAAATACTCTAATATATACTGTGAAGAACTGGATGCACTTTTGTTGCTGTATAGCCTACACACTCATGCAACATGTAGACTGGAGGTCCCACAGTCAAAGTGGACAAGACACTGGTTTTCTATAAATTAGAGATATAATGTTTTATTATTTTTACTACAAGTGCTAAACAGTTGTTTTGCTCAGGAAATGCATTTTCCTTTGTGGACAATGAAGATCATATCAAAAGCTTCATGATCTTATCTTTGTGTTTTCTTTATTTCCATTCTGAATGTACTGACTGCTCTGTAGTGTTTTAAGGTAGATAGTTTGGTTATGAGCACAGTTTGAAGTATTGTGAGGCTGTAGTTTGAGTCAGAGGTTCTGTAAAAGTAGTTTGAAATTTGGGTTTTGTGTTTACAGTTTAGACAAAAGGATGGATGGTTTCAAGAAATGTGTTTTAGCAACTGAGAAAAGCTGTAAATCCGGTGAGTTGGAGCAGGCAAATAGGTAAAACATGCAGGGAGACCATAGAGTAAGAGTAAAAAACAATGTTTAAAAAACATCACCGACACATTTTCATTGTTTAGCTCACTTTCTGAGTGTTTAACAGTTTCCACTAACATTTTGTTGTTATTTAGCTCACTGTTTTTACATTTTGCTAATTTTTTTATACATTAAATTAAAGTGTTGAAAATATATGTAAATATTAAATCTAAATGTAAAAGTTAAATCTTAAATGTTGAAGTTTACATTTAAGTCTTTCTGAATGGAACACAGAACTTGCTGTTGGTGCGCGGCTCTTATTATGACATCATCATCCTGAGACAGAAGCAACCGCTAACGCTGCTAACTCTGAACGCGCAGCCAATAAATTCAGCCTTCCAAGAATGCAGACCCTGATTTTGGACACAGCCAATTTTAAAATGTAAATTTAAAATGTGTTCATTGAAAACAACATGGATGGTACCTGTGGTAGTTTGAAGTGCAGCCCAGACTCTGATCACAACTGCAAGTTTGACGTCTTGTAGGGAAGCGTTAGCAGCTGCTTTTGTCTCAGGTTGATGACATCATAAGGTCCAAACACCAACAGCAAAGGCTGTGTTCCATTCTGAAATACTTCAATATAAAGTTCAGCATTTAAGGTTTATACATTTAGATTCATAATTTAATATTTACATAAATGATTTAATTTAAATTTAAGATTTAGTAAAAATAAGCAAAACAGGAAGCTAAATAAAACGTTACTCAAAGGACCAGGATTGCCCATCCCTGTGTGGAGGAAGAGCTTAATCATCTAACATTTAATGTTTAGAATGTTTTAAGCATACATCATGAAGCCTAAATAAAAAATAATAGCTTTGTCCATTTAGACTCTAAAACATTTTCAGCTGCTTTATAAGTTGAACATGTTTTAGTTTCTCAGCTTGAACACAAATATTTAAAACCACTGAACTGATCTGAGCTGCAGAGAAAGCTGAGGCCACGAGACTTCGAGTTCAGTCAGAACCTGAGCTCTACTCTGATAGGTTGGCAGCAGGATGAGCATTAGATCTGATCCATCCAACGGCAGGATGATATCTGGCTGCTGATTGGCTTTATACGATTGAAGGTTTGGGTCCAGAGCCCTGATAGATTACAAGGTTCTCGTTCTGCAGGAGAACATGTAAAATATCCAGGCAGGAGTCCTCAAGCTGTGGACAGTTAAAAGCAGGGAACAGCAGGCTTCCTGTGTGTCACTTTAAATCCTACTCCTGGTGCATCAGACTAAATCTTCCCCCTAACTGACAGGACAGAGGATGGTTTCTGCCAGGACGCAGCAGACTGAGAGGAAATCGTTCAGCACGTCGCCTCTGACGGGCCGCTCGGCTCGGCTCGGCTGAGTTAATGATGTGACGGTGAACAGAACCTTCCTGGTGTGAAAAATATTTAAACCATCCCGGCTGATGATGGACAGCTTGTTCCTCCAGGCAGTTCCTGAGGCCGACAGAAAATGAATCCAAATGTCTGCTGCTTTTAGATAAATTATTTGGGTTGGAAAATGAAATCTTCGTTAAGGGTCTGAGTTTCTGAAAAACGCTGATTTGATTTATCACGAGTCGGCAGAACGTGAACAAGAGTGACAACAGATCAGGCAGAAGGTGATTTTCAAGAAATGAACCAAGACCAACATAAATCTGTCACTTTTCTTATGATATTTATGTTTAAAACTCTGGAAGGTGGCGGGTGCAGGGGCGGAGCCAGAGGGGTGGCTGGAGTGGCAAATGTCACCTCTTGCACCTGTTGCCACCCCAGGTGCCAGCCCCCCCAAATAACTCACAAAAAGGTTGTGGTCTTGGATTTTGTGTTTGCATTTAAATTCTGTTAAAATTTGTTCCCTGATACTACACATTTTACCTGTGTGTGTTTAAAAATGGCTCAATTATAGCCCTTTGAAGAGTTAGCATTAGTGGTTAGCTTAATTTGTGTTTAGCATTAGCTTAGCTACTCCACAACAAATTTAATCTCAATACGTCTTAAAGTGGTTGAATTATAGCTTTTTAAAGTTAGTTTGGTGGCCAGATTTAATTTTTGATTAGCATTTAGAAGTTGGTAAAGATTGTTTTTGGCTATTTCTACACTAATCTTCAGCTTTGTATGTCTAAAAGCGGCTGAATAAGCATTTAGCATATTTTTTGACCATTCTTGCCATCTTGAATTTTCAGTTCTTGCTTTTCTCTACATAAACCTTGGCCACTCCTACAAGAAAGTCTCCGGGCAGGTGACACTCTACAGAGAATGGTAAACTCAAACTTTGAAAAAAATGTTGTTGTTTTTCTTAAAAAAGTCACATAATATGAAAAAAGATGAGGTTATGAGGAATTTAGTGGTGCAAGAAAATGAAGCAGAACAAAAGCTAAAGTTAGCAAAGCTGCAGCTAAAACAAGAATAACAGAAACCTACAGGTGAAAATTAGCCAAAATAAAAAAAGTGAAATCTTTTTTAAAAGTTCGAAAAACCCAAACATCCTCTGTATGAGCCGAACGTTCTTATTTATCACCTGCTAAAACAGCTGAAAGAGTCAAAGTACTTTGATGCTAAAAAGAAACTCAGGTAAACATCAGTAAATGCTGACTCAGCGTTTACACAATACCAAAACTTGAATTCAGTTTAACTAAATTTATTAAGGTAGAATGGAAAATAATTTCCCCGCAATCAATAAAGTTATAAGACAATATAAATGTTGATGGATTATAGTTCAGAACTCCATCATGTCTGTTTACTCATTATATTCTCATAAATGCAGAGATGTATAGTAACAAAGTACAGTTACTTTGTCAATTTGTATTCAGAATCTGTAATTTTAAACAAGTATTTTTATTTAAATCGCAAAATTTACTTTTATTTTTGTTACATAAAATTATACTTTTACTTCTTTATTTTAAAATTTTACACCTCGTTACGTGCTACAAATTTAAATAGAACTGAACTTATGAAAGGAGTTGTTTCTTCACTCTAAAAAAATGAAGTGTTGAATTTACAGAATCAAGTTACATCAACTGGTTCCTCTAAACTGATTTTTGTAAACGTACAACGATTTACTCAGCTCAGTTTAGTGGAACTAGTTGACGTAATTCAGTTGGGTAGATTCAATCCTTTTTTTAGAGTGTGAAAGTGATTTTATATTAAAGTATTTTTACTTTATCCTAAATCTGCCAAATCCCATGAGATTCAGTATGTTTTAATAACAAACATTTAAGTGAAAAAAACAAAATCATTTTTAGCTTTCAGGACATTTAGTGACACTCCGCACACAGAAACATATAAACCATATTTCTTTATTAAAGATTAAGAAACTCCAAGCAGCATATTGATAAATAAAACCGGGCTCTCCCTCAGATGGACGTGACTTCTCCTGACAGGAAGCCGGAGTCACCGCCTCCTCCTCTGACCAATCACAGCCTCAGGCTCCTCCCACTCTCTGTCAGGTTGGCGAGCACAGCGTGAAAAGCCAGTTGGAGCACGAGGTTAACGACAGACACAGAAAGCTGAAGGAGCAGAGTCTCCTGCTGATCCACGTCTAAACACAGTGATGGACTCAAATATTTCACATTTTCATCAACTCAAAGTCATCGGTTCTGAACGGGTCACATGTGAGGGCAGAGAGTTAAACTTTACGAAAAGTGAACTGAGGGACATATTGGAGCATCCCATTAGACATTTACCAAAAACTGAACCAAAATTTAAAATCTGTGTGAAAAACTGGTTCCAGCCTCTGATCCAGCTGCAGAACTCTGGGTTTGTGTTTCAGGCTCACATGGTTGTGGAGGACGTTTGTCCCACTCTTCTTTACAACATTTAGTAATCAATTATTATGTTGATTATGTAATCAGATAAAAAGCTGTGAGGTTCTGCAGTTATTACTGAAGCTTACTTTATGATTAATTCATTTATTTAATATTGTGATGAAGTAATAGGTAAAAAAATAAAATTACTACAACTTCTGTTTGATTTGTGCATTTTAAACTCCAGATGTATTTGTGTGTGAGCTTTGAGAGCGCATTAATTAAAATCACTCATTGAATCTTTTTATATCCATCACAGAAAAATCTAAATGCTGTAAAGTAATTTTTTTGAATTGGAGAACTAGATGTAATATTTTATATTAAAAAGGAAAGTTAAAGTTTGAGGTTTGCACTGATTTCTGTAGAGTTCACTTGCTATTGTTAATAGTAAAACTAAATTATTAATTTTTTTAACTGTATGTTGATGAAGTCAATTTAAAGAAATAAAATATTTAGTCTTGTCTTCTTAGCTATAAACAAATATGACAGAAGTAAAAAGTGAAGGCTAATGTTTTAAAGTCATAAAAAGCAGCAGTAAAAAAATAAACAATTCTAACTTCTATAAATACTTTTAAACTTGATATATTTACTCAAAGTTTCTCATTTAGGTCAAGATAGAAGTGTATCTTTGACACACTTACAGTAAGTCTTGTTTTTATCTCACTGGTAAATAATATCCTGTCAGGTAGCCTCTCAGTACATGGAGAGTTTGTTAAAATATGACTGATTATCACAGATTTAAGTAAACGTATTTTGCAAAGGGAACATGTGCAGCAGATGTTTTGTGTTCTGGTGCTGCAACATGGAGAACATGCAGCACATCCACTGCTCTGTTTTCTTTTCCACATTTTAGACAGTTTTTGTCATTTTCTGGGTGCTTTGTTTCGGGACTCTTCATCTCCCTCCATAGCTAAATTTAGCACTTAGCATACACTTGTCATCAGTGTAGCCGTTAGCGGAAACACCAGCGTTGTGCAACACAAATAACATTCCACATGGACAAAAGTGTCTGAATAGTTCAACAGTTTCTATTTTTATGAAGCTTCGAGGATTTTTAGTTGAATTATTCGAGGAACCCTTTCAGCTCTAGTTCCTGCTCGGCTCTCAGGTTCAGGTTCTGGACCTTGGTTCTGTTCTTTTTGACCCGTTCTGTCGTGGACCAGCTGCTGTGTTTGGGGTTGTGGCTCTGTCGGACCCGGACATACGGACGCACATTTAGAACCCTTTGGTCCACAGAGGACTTCTTGGTCCACTTATCAAACCAGATGGGCGGAGCTGTTTGCTGCAGTGCATTCTGGGTAAATATCTGTTCTTTTGTCTGGTTCTGAGGTTTGTTTGTTTTTTTAGATGCTGCCATGTTGTTGTTTTTTTAAAGAAGTCATGACCTTTGACCTCAGACCCTGGGCAGCGACTAGTTGTTAAACAAAACTCAGCATTGTCAGAAAGTCTCAAAACATTCACAGGTTTTTAGTTTCTTCATGTGAGTCGAAGAGGTTCACAAAGTTGTTATTTGAAGCAGCAAGAAAGGAACCAGTTTTTCAGTTAGATCAATAATTAATGCCTCATGTTGGGCGCCTCAGGCTTGTTTTTATCTTTGTTTTAAAAACCAAAGAGTTCAGATAAAAAGCTCAGTGGTGAAGGAATGACATCATATAATCAGACCACTGATAAATCTTTGTCTTCAGCTTTAAAAGTCAGATTTTTACACTCATTGGCTTTTTTTTATGAAATGTTCCCACCTGGACTTCAACCTTAACTTAACCAATTAGTGCACAATCTTCAGCTTTTACCTTCAAATTTGGTCACAGTGTTTATATATTTCAGAATTATTATATTCTGTCATTTTTAGGGTTGTGAAAAACCTTGAATGTTTCAAACTTTTAACTCCAAGTGAGTGAATAAACTCAGCTCGGGTCTAAATGGACCTGATCCTGATTGTCATCTTTTGATTTTAAATTGTCCTGAAGTCCAGATTTTACTCTGTTTGTGCTGATTCATCTGACTCCAACAAAACCAAACATTTGTTTCGAGGACACAAGATAAAGTTTTAGATCCTAAACCTCCATCACAGCAAACAAGTCGAAACCTTCCAGAAACATGAGAACGGAACATGAATCACAGAAAGTAACCCAAACTAATGTTTTCTGTTGTGTAAAACTCATCTCATCTTCAGGATGAGTTTGGATTATGAAGCCCTTCATTCTGTCAAGTTAAAGTCCCGTTATTTTCCTCTTTTCCACCTCCAAGATGAAGGCCAGTTGTTGTGCCTGAAACCTCGAACAGAGACCGGCACGTCTCCCAACATAAAATGAAACTCATTAGGCCCATAAATGCACATTAATCGCACTTATGACAGCAAAGAAAAGCAGGGTGTGGGGAGAGGTGTTCCTCTTGATAATAGATTTCTATAAAGGCTTTTAATAATACAGTCATCTATAAAGAGGACAACAATCGGCTGTTGAACAAATGTGGGAAGATTTCCTCGATTTTTTTTCCAAGCAGCTTGGGTTTGGCACCTGCTGAACAGCCTCCATCACCAGCCTCTGATTGCACTTTGGATAATGACGTCCTCCGTCATCCCCTCAGGTGATAATGGAGCCCATTAGGAATGACTTGTGGGAATATGAGGCCTCTGTCATTTTGTTCTCCCTCCAGATTAGAATACCAGCACTGCTTCACAAGAGAAACACATCCACACAAGCCACAATAAAAATAAAAAAACTGCTTTAAAACTGATGGCTCTTTCTGTAAAAAACAATTATTCTGGTTTAAAGAGAACAAACAAAAACAGAGACTCTTAGGCTGTGTTCACGCCAGGTTTAAATGTCAGCAACATGTTGGGAATAAAACAATAAAACCTGCGAGATTAGTTTAAAACTGAAACCACCAACATGACTTTTTATGAACTGAAGCTTCTGTTCAATCATTTAAATAAATGTTCCTTCAGCAAAGATAAAGGCAGGCAGATGTTTGAGGGCTTTTTCATTTGGCTAAAGAGGCAATAAATGCTTATGATTTTATCGCCACAGTGAGCAACAAAAACAAAATGTACAGCAGGAGGGAGATCATGAATATGTTTGATTTTATTATCCTTGAATGAAGCCATTAAATCCATCAGCACAGCGAGGACACGGAACAACAGCCTTAATGTTGGGATGGAAGGCAAACAGAAGAGTAGATTAGTCAGCTCCAAGAATAACAAATGTAAGAAATAATGGATCAAACTCGTTTTTTTAAAAAGCTGCTGTGTCTAGTCTGAACTGGAGACGGCTGCTATCTCTAACATCACTACTAGATGGCACTAATCACTGTATGCTGCTCCTTTAATTTAGTTTTGAATCTTTTTTTTCCAAGAACCAGAGAAGAAAGATGACCAAATTACAGTTTCTAAGTCCAGACCTTATTTTCAGTTCCATCCAATAATTTGACTTATTTGTTCAGAAGATGTCATAGGAAATAAAAAAAACAGACCAAGTTGAATAATGTGACCCAAACAGAATATACAGATATCTATGCAGCACCAGGAGAGACTAAATTCAACTTTTCTGCCTCCTAGAAACTCCAAGTCCACAACAAAATATATTTAATGGCTAAAAAAATTGAATTTGCAGATATTAGATACAGGAACTTTAGAACCGATCTTTAAAAGTTCAATCAAGTCAGACTCAAATCAGTTACAGTTAAATCAGTCCAGTTCATCATGAAATACTGGTTAGAAAATTCTTTTTTCTAAAAAAAAAAAAACAGCCAACTGGCTCAACTAAAAAACGACAAGATGAACAATATGCTGCAGAACGAGTCAAAATTTTCGAAACCAAAACTTCAAAGCTAAAGTTAGCACAAATTAAACATCCCTGTTAATCTTACTTAAACATAAAAAGTGAATAAAGTTAAATGTTTTTTAAAAAGTCATAGCTCCTACCTGAACATTTGGATATTTAAACAGTAAAAACAGGTTTTGTTGACTCTGAAGCTGAAATGTTGCTGAAAATCAATAAAAAGCATCTGAATCAGGAATTCTTTCAGAATTAGTCTCAATGAAGACGTTTTCATTTTTAATGTTCTTGTTTTTGGCCAATTTTTAAAGTCGTCCTGAAAAAACCGAACCCCCCTGCTGCCCTGGGGTCAAAATGACCCATGCGACCTCAGCTGAAGGTTCCTGGGGCATTTTAACCCAAACAGGTTTAAGTTGTTATAAGAGAATCTGTGTTTAAAGATTTGTTTTCTTAAGAACTTTTACCAAAACCTCACTTTAAAAATGTATAAATCAGTTATTTTATGGTTCATTCATACAGTCCAACATTTGCTGCATTTCTTGCTTGATTTAAACCCAAATTCTGTGAACACGGCCTAAGATTCTCTCCTCCCTGCTCTTCTGGGTTTTCTTTCTTTGAAAATTGATGCAACATAAAAACAATCCATTCAGCTGTGAGAGGAACACAAATCCAAGTAGTTTTACATTGAACATGAACAGAAAGTCTATTTTAGTTTGAAAAATCCGAGGATGGTTTTATCTTTTAATACAAATGGGGAGAAAAAAGTGATCATTTCCATCCGATGCTGAAGATATACTGTTTATAGGTTTGGTACAGAGGTGCATAACAGTAGGTGTCCCAACACTACAAAATGCCCCGCAGCAGTGCATCATGGGTAGTCGTTGTACATCGATGAGTTGTGGAGAGACATCGTTTGATTTCGGCACTTAGAAAACAATCACAATGAAATCCGCGTCATTGTTTTAATTGAAGAAAATTTACAAAGCCATTCAAACAGTCAGAACTTTTCATCAATGTATTTATATATATATATTTATATTTTTATCTGTTTTTGTTTTTATAACTCAACTTCAAAAATTGAGAATATTCAAAATACACTTTGACTTCACTTGTTGTCTTGATATTTACAGAAATCTACAGGAGAAAAATTACAGCCGCCTACCCGCCCAAGGAATCAATTTTTTAGGATTTTATGTTTTTTTCGGAACAGTTGGTTCAATATAAAAAAATCCTTTTTTTAACTTTGTACATTTGTGTTTTTTTTTCCTTGTGAAGCTGCCCGACCCGCCTCACATCCAGAGGTTCTGTCTATATGGATGTACTGTGGGTGGGATCAATGGCTTCGGGTATGGGTCCTCCGGAGACTGCCTGGTAGGACATTGGTATCTTGCCAGGACTCTGCCGGAACAACCCCCCGTTGGGGGCCCGGTGTTTGCACTGCATGGTGCTGCTGAGTGGGTGGTGTGGGGGCAACGTGGTGCTGCCAGGGACCTGGGATGGGGGCAGTGTCCTGCCTAGGGTCCCCCCATGGTGAGGATGGGGAAGAGGGGGAGGCGGCCCCCCCTCCCCGGGCAGGTAGGTGGTCACAGCGAGGCCCGAGGGCGGGTAGTCCCGCCTGGACTCCGGGCCCGGCACCAGAGAGGCCTGGCTGGGCTGCATGCTGCCGATGTCCAGCGCAGAGATCTCGATAGAGGGGCCGGGGATCTGCTTGTGGGCCAAGTCCTCGTCCAAAAGACTGTTCATACGACGGTGCACCTGTTCCAGGTTCACCTCCTTGTCCTGTAAGAGGAGGAGTGGGGGGTGGAGGAGGACAGAGGGGAGACAGGGGGGTAGGGAGGGGGGAGAGGAGGAACAGAGAGGCTGAGATTGGCGATGGGCCGGTTTCTCAGACTGATTCAGCTCTGCTGGTGCTCCATGAATTCTTAATCAGGCATTGGTTTTTAGATGGATGGACCAGCTGATAGACTGGTAGATCTGGTTTGAGGAGCCCAGTGGGACCTGAAGCCACTGAAACCAGTCTGTTTGTGGACTTTAAAATCAAACTTGGCCAGTGAGTATTAAATGTATGATGCGTGGAGAAAACAAACAACCCTGGTGCCAAACGGACTGCAGTTTGCTGTAGAGCGGTCCGGTTGCTGTTCGGCTCATTAAACATGGAGTCTTTGTAGCGACACAGCCCAGTGCTGTAGCATGCATTCCTACCAGCCTTGTTATTCCTACTGATAGACTGAGTTTATTTAAAATTTTCAGGGTTTTTTCTCTCCCTGCAGTGGGTTTCTTCTCTGCCCTTGAAGTCGACACACTCTGCGCAGCAGCATTGCAGAACTGATTCTCTATCAGAACAATTTAATCAAACACCGGCTGACTCGGCATCTCCTGCTGATTGCAGTCATGCATACTTGTTAGGCATTAATAGACACTTGAGTGTTTCTGTGTTGAACTGCAGGTCTGCTTCAGTACTCTGGGTTACCAGAAGGTAAAGGACGAAGCGGAGTTGGGGGGTGTCTGGAAGATGTGATCGGCATATTAAACAAGACTCTGCTGGGTCTGAGTCCAGATTCTTTTCACGTCTGTTTGTGGCTGCTGCAGCCGCTCGGTGGGGGTTATTTTAGGGGAATGAAAAGCAACCAATCTCTTTACAGCAAGCTCATGGGGTCAGCTCCTGAACACAGACCTCTGTGGCACCAGCATTGGGTTCACTTCAATATACAATGATATTAGTCACAGGAACTCATCAGTGACACACATGTACTCTATTAATACAGTTATATTATAGGATGTCAGTATCAGGGTTTACAGGCATGCATCTTATTGATCTCTGATCAAAGTAAAAAGCTAACTTTGAGAGTTCAAACCTGACTTTCTTGTACTACAGCTAAGTTAGTCGATCTTCAACAATAAAGGTAGTATCTCACTGGGCTGCCATTGCTAGTAACTGGTTGGCTAACATCATTCATGAAGGCCTCTCCAAATATCTTGCGTTGTTTCGAGAGTACAGACTTACACACAAAAATAGGCTGTTTTCAAAAACTGTCCATGCAAAGTGCGACCACATGGTTCGCTGGTCACAACACTCAGAATTCAGGGAGACTGCAACACAAATGTTGCAGATTTCCTCACAATTCTGAGTCAGCAACTAGTCTTCAGTAGTTGCAGCCCATTGAGATGCTGTCTGAAACATAACGGGGAACGGAAGAGCCAAACCAAATCCAAAAGTTTGAGTTCACGTGACGTCACAATGCAAAACAGCGAGAGAGCGAAATAAAGACGGGGGGCAGGAAGTAAAGCTATCGAGGAACTGTGTAGTTTATGGCTGCTCCATGTATTCTAACCTAGAACAGGGGTATGACTGAGTACCAAAGATTGTAGAAAGCTCACAGAACAACACTGTAAAAAAGGGGATTTTAAACCTGCGTCTGCAGTCGGGAGGGGCAGAGTCTGCTAATGCTTGATCGTACAGTATGTTAGTTAGCTAAGTTAATTTTTGTGGCTGTTTATGAACTATTGATTATTATGTTAGTCTAATATGGACTTGTCATTACGTGTGTTTAGGTGTAGAAGAAACACTCTGGCAAAGACCAAACGATAGTCAATGTGGAGCCATTTGGTACCGAGGTTGGACCCGACTGTTGTCGAAAAAGTTATACGACTTCAGACTTTTATTGACCCTGTGAACGCGACATTGCTCTACTGAAGACAGCTCATTTCGCATGACGTCAAAACAACCTACTCGTGTAAAAACTTTTACAGCTAGTCAAAATTCAGACAGTTGGTATGGTCATAGGGTGCTGCATGGTCTATTGCACAGGAAACAAACCAAACCTATCATTTTAATGTATATCTTTGGATGAGGACGGGCAGCTATCGGTGTATTCACAGAGCTACGGTGAACACTTTTTACACGGTAAGAAGTTAATATACTTCATACTAGAGCTGGACAATAATTCAATATTGATATGTCAGGGTAGAAATTGTTTCGATAACAGGGATATGACTTTTAAAGAAATACGTTCAATAGACATCACACCAGTGCTCAGCTCTATTTACACTACGCTCCCAACATCACTGCGCTAACATGAGCTCAGCAGCTATGAGTGAACATGTGTCTACAGTTGAAAAAGAAGCAGACAAAATAGTTAATATGAAAAAATGAGTAAATTCAGTGGCATGGACGTGGCTCAGGTTTTGAAGGTTAGATACACTTTAGCTTTCAGTCTGCTGTAAAATGTGTCAGAGAGCAGCAAGACATCATTACATCTGTTCCACCGTCTGAAAAAGTTCCACTCCATAGAATTTTCAGAGTGTACGAAAATGAATCTAAATCTAAAACATCTATTTCTGTACTGGCAAAAACAACTTGGGAAAGCAATTACAGTCGCTCCGTTCAATACTCCCCTCCCTCACTTTCAAGGTCCGTCATGGCACCTCCGCGTTATTTTGTCTGTGTCCAAATTCAGGGACTGAGTCCTTTGAAGGACCCAGCCTACCCAGTCTAGGTGGGCTAGGTCCTTGATCGACTGCATAGACAGAAAAAAGTGGCTGTGAATTTGGACAGTCTATCCTTCAGTTTTATTCCAGCCCTTACCACGACGTACCCAGTTGCCTTGCAATTGTGATAACGCTAAACAGAAGCAAAAATAGGTTGATATCAGCAAACTATCTAAATATTTGTATTAATTTCTATAAAATAACAAAATTAGCTTAAAGGCAATAATTGAAAAACTAAGAGACCCGCCGTTGGTGTTTTGATTTCTGAAAATAACGTTGAACAGCATGTCTATGCAAATGACGAAACTATAATTACACAAACTTTAGGATTTAAACTTTCAATTTTTATATGACCAGCTTTGCTTTCGCTTTGTCCACCGTTACAAGCTCAAAAAATCTCCGGTCAGGGTGGGCCAAGAAGGACCCATTCCTCAAATCAGGGAGGCGTGGACTGCATAAAACGAGTCTTCAAACTTGGACAGCCTTCATCGCGGCGCAGTGACCTAAGTGGCCGACAAATTTGGCCTTCGAAGGATGAAGCTCCTGAATTTGGACAAAACCTAGGTGGCATAGTTGCAAAGGGTCAGTCGGCTTTCATCTGCTGTTTGGTGCAGTAAGACGTCTGAAGGGACCAGAATGTGATATCGACAGCAAATCTAGGTTCTGTCAAAAACTCATTTGTCTTCATGAAATACGAGGATCTAAATCTGTACAATATAGACTCTCTACAACAGTTTCCTCTGTAAATATTTTACTTCCTGCCCTTCATTTGAAATCGCGTCATAAAAACCAGAACTGAAACCCAGCTATAGAGCCTAAATTTGAGGAAGAGATTAAGACGTTCCAAATTTTTCTGGAGAAAGTGCAACTAAAGAAAAGGGACACTATTGTAGGTCTCTGTAGGTGGATCTGTGTTTGGGAGTTTTGAAAGATTGCTACAGTTCAAGGAGGTAAAACTCATCCTGCTTAGTGCTGCACAGCAGACAACAAAGACAGTTAAGGCTATGAATATGAATGTAGTTTAAATACTGCAGCAGCAGGAAGAGCGTTGGGTTTCTTCAGCCAATCAGCAGAGCAGACATCTACGTCTGGAACAATCACAACTCTTTACGTCACCGGAGAGCCCCGTTGAGCCATGAAAGCATTCTACTTTGATGCAGGAGCTAAGTAAAGGCTGTGAAGTGGTCCCGTGTGGTCCGAAAACCATCTTGTATGCTGAGGTAGGTGGTGCAAAAAGCACTTTTTGTGAACTTTAATCCCAACAGTTGGCTGGGATTAAAGTGCCGAGTTTAAGCATCCGTCTTCAGCTGTTGTTTGAACCTTTAACACGCCGACGTGTTGTTGCTGCAGCAGCCCTGAGCATGTTTGAATGATCCCTCTCCAGTCTTACAGAGCTGCTTTCTAAGCCAATTAAAACATCTCAGCCCTGGTTATTGTTTCGGCAGACTGGCACCTCATTAAAATATGTTTTCAGAAGTGTCAAGTTGGCGCCTAGCCCAAATAAATAAATGCCTGGGATTAAACCTCAGCCGGTCGTTAAGGACAGACTGGTGGTGTAAAAAGAGACGAAGGAAACAACAGTCGTGCGAAAGCCTCCATTAATTCTGAAAACAAACAGCTCTGTTGATAAGTGCTCCCAGTGGGGGGGCTTTTTAAATCATTCCGCCTCCTGCTACTTTATAAATACTGTAACTGTTGAGTGGGTTGTGCTCCAAAGCGATAAGAAGACTTTCTGATTGTTTCGGCTTCGTTTTAGATTCAAGTGGCCTAGTGAAACATTTAAACCCTTCATCAGAGGAGCTCGTTCAATAGTTGACTGCAGCCACCACCTCTGCCATGAACATGAATCCTCCCTGCAGGCGAGGCGAGGCGGACTGGCTGCTGACGCTAACATTTCCTACAGGCAGGACGCTCCTCCCCGCTCGGCTTTATTATTGTTCAGATCAGCCTACAGGAAGTTATGCACGACATTTGTTTGTTAAACTTTAAGTCGTTTTTAAAGTATCTAATTTTAGTTTCAGAGCACCATCATATTAAAAATGGGTTGTACTGGGATTTGATAACTAGTTAACCAGAGCTGAAACAGGTGAAGTGCAGGTGAGAGTTCAGCCGTTTGACAGTTAAAAGATGATTAAACAGAAAAGAGGAAAAACACAAGAAAATGTGACAATCAGGAGGGTTTCTAATGAACAGTTTGCTGTTAAAGATGAGATGATTCCAGTCGAGGCTCGATGGGAAAAGTCTAAAAAATAAGTTGTTTTCTGAAATCTTTTTGGATTTTTTTTTTTTTTTTACTTATTCAAACTATTTCTGTGAGAATTTTCACAATCTACCAAAAAAGCATTGACTTTAACACATAATCCTTGAGTTTCATCTTTTTAAATTATTAATTTTTTTTTAATTAGGGCCACAATCAAGCAGACATGAAGCCCACTCTTTGCTCAGTTTGAACCAGAAATCAACTCTCCTACAGTAACAGATGGCACAGAAATGTTTCTTTAATTCTGATGGTTGTATAGGAGGTCTATTCTGACCTGTGTCAATAGCTTCTGCTTCATCCCAGCCTCTCTCTCTGTCTGTCCAAATGTCCCTCCTCCCCTCCGATGAAGCAGTTGTAATGTCATTATATGTCAATGGACCAGAAACCCTTGCCAGTCTGTAATCCTTAGTGACCTGCACGAGATCATAGACAGTCAAGCGTAAATAAAGAAAGGAAATATGGAGAGGAGACAGAGTGGGTGTCCACATTGACATATAATCTGTGGCAGGAGACGAGATGTTGGACACAAACCTCACTGCTACAGGACGACACAGAACCAACCGTCTGCTCACACTGTACTTTATGGATCCACCGGGAAGCCTCGTCCCCCCCACCCCCCTGTCACATGACTCAGACCACGTGGTCCAGGTGTGTTCTGTCCAAACTCTGCCTGTGTACCAACACTGCAGCACACAGCATACAACCGAAGGTTCACCAAGGCTGGTTCTGACCTCTGCAGCATGTTTTTATCTCATGAAGTCTGTCTTCAGCTTTAATTTAAGATCCTCTGAAAGACCCTGGAACAGCTTTTATCTCCAAACTATGATGTAGGATCAAAGGATGTGTATAATTCACTCGTTGATGCTATGGGTGGATGATGCATGATTATTATTGTGTAATTTAACTACAATATTTCAGTTTTATTAATCTAATTTACAAGGCGTTTAGTCCCCTCCCACCATAACCCTCCATTAGATGCCCCGCCCCCCAACTTCTGCACATTTTGAAAGTTCTCACAATGGTTTTTAAAGTTGGGGTCGGGGCACTGCTGGGAGTCGTGACGCAGCAGATTTTGGGGACTTGAGATAATTTTAAACTGTTCACTGAGAACTTTTTATTGCCCTTTTTCTTCCTGTTAGCAGCGATTCAATAGTCCAACCAAAGAAACTCTCATTCACAATGTCTGCGACAGTTATTTTGTGGGTCTTACGTTGAAAAGTTTGGGAACTGTTGGTCTAAAGAGGACTGCGTTTCAGTTGGAAGTGAGGGAAAACAGCTCAGTAGAAGTGAAGACATTCAGAAATGGTAAATAACCAAAAAAAAAAGTGGCTTATTTCTGAAGAAAAACCCCTGAAGACGGAAGAAAGCAGAAGACGAGCTAGATTTTGTTTTTTGCAAAGGGTGACACAAGTTGGCCAAAGTGACAAAAATAAAGAAGAAATAATCCTGGATTTTAACATTTAAGATGCCACAACCAATTTTAAATATCTAATAGCTAATCCAAAAATTCAAGATGGCTACTACAGCTAATTTTAAATGGCTATAATTTTACCACTTTAAGACATATCAAGCTTAAATTTGTTGTGGTGTAGCTAAGAAAGATTCCAAACACTTGCTGATAAGTAGTCCCAAATTTAGCTAACCCTTAAAGCTAATTTTAAATATATATACATAGCTTTTAAACAGATATAACATTTTTATAAAATATTGAGCTGAAATTAGGTATGATGGTAGCCAATCTCCATAACATTCTGAAGGCTAATCTCAGCTAAGCTAATCTTTAAGTTAAGGACTCATGCTAATTAGAAAAACTATTTAATTTTATTTTCAATTATTGTCTATAACTCAGACATTTCTAGAGGTATTGAGCTGAAACTTGGTGAGATGGTAAAAATGGCCACCTAAGCTGTATTAGGCTAAAATTTAGTGTGGTTGTAGCTAAGAGCATTAATAGATTCTGAATTCAAATAAAGAAATTATCCAAGATGGCCACCACATCTAAATTTAAATGCCTTTAACTATATTAGCTATTTAAACATAATGAGCTTAGATTTGGTGAGAGCTGTGATCACCAACATGTACAGTCAGATCCTAAATTTAACATAATGGCCACATGGTAGAACTCAGAGTTTTTAATGAAATGGTTCTAGTTTCTCCATGTAATTGCTACGTCACACACTTGCCTCTATATGTTCCTCAATTTTCATTCACTTGTTCTTAAAGTGCCTGTGACATGCCTATCCTTCAAATACAAAAAGCCAAAGAAAACATCTTTATACTTAAGAAAATTGGCATGATACACATGATTTTACCCATTTTGTCACATAACTGGCCTATTTTCCTTTGAATTTGCCTCAGTCAAAGTGAAACAGG
>JAUBOC010000056.1:20484028-20500538 GCA_032275365.1 Anablepsoides cearensis
TCCCATCGTGGAGTTAAAATAAAACCAGCTTCAAAAAGAGTCCCTTAAAAAAACGAATAAAAATAAAACCTCACTCTGATTTCAGGAAGCACAAAATGATGCTTTTCATGTAGAACGAGGTCAGAAAGACAATCTGCAGGTATTTAGTGGTGAGAAATCTGAGCCAGCAGCAAACAGTTTGTTTTATTTCTGTGTTTAATGGTTGTGTTAAATCAGAATCAGAGTAAAATTAAAACTGTCAGGAAGAAAGAAACTAACGAGGTTTTTATTGTGCAGAAAAACGTCCAGCTGATGGAAAACAAGCTCATTTTCTCTACAGAGATTTAGTTTTTACATCGATTAATTAAAAGTTTTACATTTTTCTTTAAAATGTTTTGATATAAATAGAGTTTAGTTTAAATATGAGTGAATTTAGTAAAACAGTTTTCAGCTAAGATCTAAAGTGAAACTGAGATTATAATCTGTAAACAACTTAAAGAAAACACTGAAGTTATTTAGACTAATTCATACAGAACTGTCTGTTGACTCCGCCCTCTTTAACCATCCATTCATTCATCCATCCACTCATCATCCATCAGTCCACTCATCCATCCATCCATCCATTCATCATCCATCAGTCCACTCATCCATCCATCCATCCATCCATCTTTCAATCCATTCATCCATCAATTCATCCATCCACTCATCATCCATCAGTCCACTCATCCATCCATCCATCCACTCATCATCCATCAGTCCACTCATCATCCATCCATCCATTCATCCATCCACTCATCATCCACCAGTCCACTCATCCATCCATCTATCAATCCATCCATCCATCCATCTATCAATCCATCCATCCATCCACTCATCATCCATCCACTCATCATCTATCCATCCATACATCCATCCATTCATCCATCCACTCATCATCCATCTATCTATACATCCATCCACTCATCCATCCATCCATCTATCAATCCATCCATCCATCCACTCATCCATCCATCCATCTATCAATCCATCCATCCATCCACTCATCATCCATCTATCTATACATCCATTCATCCATCCATCCATAACCAATCCACCCACTAATCTATCTATCCATCCATCCATCCATCCATCCATCCATCCATCCGTCCGTCCGTCCGTCCATCCATCCATACATCCATCCATTCATCCATCCACTCATCATCCATCTATCTATACATCCATCCACTCATCCACCCATCCATCTATCAATCCATCCATCCATCCACTCATAATCCATCCATCCATACATCCATCCACTCATCCATCCATCCATCTATCAATCCATCCATCCATCCATCCACTCATCATCCATCTATCCATCCATCCATCCGTCCGTCCGTCCATCCATCCATCCATCCATCATCCATCATCCATCCATCCATCATCCATCCATCCATCCATATTACCAAAAAGCCATGTTTCTCTTGGTTTTACAAATGTTTATTTTCTACGATGCTGAAAAGTGAAAGAGATTTGTCACCTTTTGAAGAGCAGCATAAAGATAAATCAGTGTTTTGTCAGACTAAGAGTTGCAGAGTGTTGCTCTTCTTTTCCCACTCTGTCTCCAGGGTTTCTTGGCGTTTTTGTGAATCCAAAAGACTAATCTCTACTCTCCTAAGAAATAAAGTATTTATGTGGCATTTGTTTCTTAAACACGTGTGTTAAATAAAAGATGAAGACTTTCTGCAGACTTCAAACGGTCACTGTTATTAAGAACAAAAAATTTCTTGAGTTTCCTGTACTGAGAAGAACCTTTCTGTGCGACAAAGCGTCTCTGAAAAGAGTCAAGTTCTTCCACAAAGCTGGAGTTTCTCTGCTGACCTGCTGCTTGGAATGCAGCTTAAATCATCTGTTTAGTTTAGATGTTTTTGATGAATCAAACCTAAATATAAAGAAAAAAGCGTTTTACAATTCACACCAGAACTAAAAAGTAAAAGCATGGATTTTCAGGTTCTATTGGTTTGGACTGAAGCTTTAAAACGTCCCTGAATTCGACACTGAAATTAACACCAGGACGTGAGTCTAGACAATAAGAAAAAGCATCATAAATCCAGTCCACAGCTGGACTTTCTGACAGATTGTGAGTAAAACCACTTGAAGCAGACAGAGCTGAGAGTCTCTGACCGGTCCAGCTCACATCCTCTCACCGCTGCTGAAATACCCTCTGAAGGTCAGGGACTGTGGAGAATTTCCCCATCAGTGGTTTCCACAGAGACCTTCGGCGGCAGCGAGTGGACAGAGGTCACGTCCACAGATGAGCCTGAGACAACTCCATGAATAAAATATCAACCAGCTGAAATGAGAGATCTGTCCTCCCCTCCCAATTATCTTCAACGTTTTTATCATCCATCAGGGTTATCTTCAGCCCGGAGCCGCATTAATAACTGACCCCCGTTAGCCGAGCGGACCGCCCGTTTCCTGTTTCAAAACAAAACGTCAGAATCACCTTCATGGTGACTAAAGCAGCTTGTAGAGACACTTCACAGTTAGGACTCTCCAACAAACTTAATGAGGAGCTAAACTGCGTCTTCAGCCCAATAATGTTTAATGAATCACCAGCATCCTGTGGTGAAACTAAAACTTCAACGTTTGACTCAGGAACACAAACAGTTACTGCAAAAAGCTTTTCTGAATTCTGCCTTTGGAGGAAGAAGTGAGAAACTAATGGAAACTTGTTAAGAGCACAGAAAAAAATGAAGCAACCAGTTGCTGGAAGATCAGTTTTAAAGCTCCGGCTGCAAAGTTTGTGCAACAAAACTGTCACATTCTTCACCTTTATTAGTTTTCTAACTCGGCCACGAGGGGAAGTATTAGTCAACTAATTAGATTTATTTCATTATAACTCAGCACGCCGACTCGCATCCTTCACGGTGGGTAGGAGCAGATCCAGGAGGGGTCCGCCCTCCTGCGCTCGGCGGACCCGCTGCGTTAATTAGACGGCCTTATTTCTGCTGCTGGTGGCTGTCAACTCCAGCTGAACTGCAGCGAGCAGGAAGTTCGCCCCGAAACATGCAAACAGCCAGGGGTTCAGCTAACGATCGTTAAGTGTAATTATACTCAGTGGCTTTTGTCGCGGCTGCATATTTACACGAAAGAAAACAACAAAAGCATTTAACACCAATTATTTCCCCAAAACATTTTCCGTGGGTTTTGGCTTTAATAATGCAGAAAGAGGCGGCGGCGGAGGACTGAGCGTGATGAATTGCCTGGAGGTGAGTTCAGCTTGTGAGGTCGTGTTCGCCTCGCGCTGTATCGCTGTTCTGAGGAAGGTGGCGGTCTTGGCAGCGGACCTCAGGAGGACGAGGCGCTCCGGGTTTTTACAGGACATCCTGACACGGCGAACCAGATCTTATCAAACCCCCCCTCTCTTCTTTCCTGACATTTTCAAATATTCCGGCTCCCTGTGAGTTCACGCAGAGAAAAGAGGTGAAATAAAGGAATAAACGCTTCTGTTTGGAGCATTAAACGGGCGGAGATAAATCCTGTCCATGAATCACGATGTTCCTGCGTCTCTGTCTTTTCTTCACTTCTCCTTGTTGACGAATACAAGGTCTTCTGCACCATTTTCTGTCGCCTCTCCTCAAAGCCTGACAGCTGTTTAAAAGGCCCATTTATTTCCTGCTGTAAGTCAGATACGCCACCACAAATCTGCCAGCGGCTCGTGTAAGCAGGCACAACGACAATTCTTCAGAGGGTGTGTGTGTGTGTGTGGGGGGGGACCCGGAGGCTTTGAAAGCTGCAACAGTCCTGTTTAAAGAGTGAAACAGCCTCTGCTGCGTGGGGACAACAGCCGAGGTTCTGCTGCACTTCCACACAAAAACACCCGATCCTTTCAAATCCACATTCTGCTTTTATTCAGGAGCCCAGGTGTTTGCTTCTGCTGGGGACATGCTGCTTTATTGTCCCAGTATAAACACTGTTTGTCAGATAATGTCACAGAGAAATTAGATTTTAACAAAAGCTGAAACTCTGAAATAAACTGAAATAAACAGTTTTACTCATAAACGTACACAAAACTTAGAGATTATTGACCTTTTAGCTTTTAAGCTTTTTAAAACCAACAATAAAAACTAGAAACACACATTTTATTTAAAATGTGTGTTAATTAATCTAAAACAAAGTAAGCTAAATCTTTTCTTCAAATCTTAGAATATATAAGTATCCAGAAAGTGAGTTTGTTCGTCAGGTTGATGCATCATAGATACTATATAAAGGACTGATCGTGCTGTAGCCAACATGTCTGTAAGTTTTGTTAGTTAGATCAGAAAACACCAGAGGTGTCGAAAGTACTCACATTTATTACTTAAGTATAGATAATAGGGTTCAAAAACACTTTTTTGGAAGTAGAAGTATCAACTCAAGCTTTTACTGGTTTTAAAATTACTTAAAGTGTAAAAGTAATCAACACTTAAAATGGAGTCAGTTCAATCCAATAGGATGTCAGAATATATTTACACTTATTCTCATCCAACCACAATCAAATTCACTCTACCCATGGGTTCCAAGTATCTGGATAAATTTATATTTATTGATTTTTTTTCTGAACAATGACAAGATCAATAGAAATGAAATACTTTTTGCATTTTTAAAAAAGTAAGGAGTAGGAAGTACAGATAATTGAATTAAATGTAAGGAGTGGAAGTAAAAAGTAGGTGGAAAAATAATTACTACACGAAAGGATAAATAACCAAAATTTCCACTTAAGTAAAGTAACAAAGTATTTGTACTTGGTTACTTGACTCCTCTGTAAAACAGTGTGTTGGAAGCAGAGCTAGCAGTTATGCTAACATTAGCTAACGTCTTAAGTGTCGTATTAAATCACTGGATTGTCAGAATATTCCATCCTGTTATTTTCTCTCTCTTTCTTTTCTTTTTTTTGTTGAAGTCTTATTTAAACTTTTTTACTGTCAGATCCAGCAAGATTTCAAACAGGCTGGATTAGTTTTTATTTTCTACTCTTGAACGTCACTTTAAAGTTATTTAGTTGATTTTGTATTTGCAGCAGGCAGGTTACCAGCCTCTCCTGCTGGTGTTTTTAGTCATTTGTACATGAGATGTCTGTTTAAAATACTACTTGCAGTTTAATTTGAACTTAATTAAATTTTTCTTATGATCACACATTAATGTTTAAATACATCTGATTAAACTGAGCTTAAGTTTTATGGGTCATTCTTTTAATTTGCTGTGATAAGTTATGCTAAAGGCTGGATAACAGGCAGACGCTCTCAGGTGAGCAGGTGAGACGTGATCTGCAGCTGAACAGGAGGTGAGCTCACATGGATGGAGGGTGTGACAGAAGTAATCGTGACTAATCGAATAATAAAAACATAAAGGTCAGATTAATCCATATTAAATGAACCGTTAGGTGCAGCTTTAGAATAAATCCATCCTGATGGACAGATGTGAGACTTGTCTTCATGTTTCTGACCTCAGACTAACAAACAGATGTTGACTCTGTGATGAAGAACAGGTAAAAAAAAGTCTGTCGGACTGATGATGATGATGTGGAAGAAATAAAATTAACTAATATTTGAGCTGAGCTTCATCTTCCCCTCTGGCTTTTAGAAAAAGATGTTTGCCTTGAATTTTACATTTTCCTCTTCCTGTTTCATCAGACAGAAGCTGTTTTCCTCGAACATCCTTTTTTATTTTGCGTCTGAAGGTTTGAATCTGTCTCTGAAATGTCTGAGTGTAAAGAGGAAGCTTCACTTATTCTCATTAAAGAGAAAAATGTCATGTTTCTCCTGCAGTTGCTGTATTTCTAACAGTCTGTTTCACAACTGTAACAGGCTTTGAAGAGTGTCTTTTTCATTTATTCATGACTTCATTTTTTATTTATTTGGCCTTTATTTACCCTGGAAACATCCCACTGAGATGGAAGATCCGTTTAGTCAGTGAGGTCCGGTCAGGACGGCAGCATGAGACGCGTTTTAAATAAATCATTTCACATAAAAATCCATTTTAAATGACAGCAGAATACAGGGTTCTGCTTATATAAAGTTTATCACAGTTTTTTTTATCTGTTTCAAGTTTCTCAGGCAGGTTCTTGTTCAGGTTCTGCTTTTATTTTTTAATTTTCTTTTGCATCATTAGGTTTAAACTCTGGTCTTTATCAGGTGTTAGCACGACGCCAGGGCAGAAAAACATCAGCAGTGACCTCAGAGAGGGGTCAAAGGTCGTTTAGAGTCCATCCCTCCACACAGGCAAACTTTAATCACAAGTGGAAACATTTCAGAGAGGTGACAGTCTTCACCCTGAAGGTCAGACCGTGCAGTGAGCTCCAGCTCAGACTCTGCAGGCCTCAGCAGGTCAAAGGTCACGGCTCTTCTCTCTAAAACAACACAGCAGCATGAGTTTCATCTAAAGGAACCACAACTACCTGAACTAAAATTTACATTTGATAGTTTTTAGGTTAAGAATTAGAAAAGAAAAATCAAAACAAAACAACAACAAAAAAACAAAAAGATAAACTCTTCAGGTTTCATGCTGTTTGCTTTTCTCCACATCTTCTGTCTTTTTCAAAATTCCAATAAAACAAACAAGAAAAAAATAATTACAGAGACGCTTTGTTATCGATCGGCAGCGGTTTGTAACAATACAAGAAGAGGACGGAGAAAACAGGAATTAAGTTGAACTTAATGAGGTCTTAGAAAGTCAGAACGCTCCACAGGAGGGAAACTTAAAAAAAAAACGTCGGAGTTCTGAGAAACAAACAGTGGAGCTGGACCCGGATCAAAAAGCACATTTTGGATCTGGCTGGCAGACGAGCCGAAATAAATAAATGTTTTTATAAAAACACAGAGAGGGGAGATTAACTGAAGCAGTCTGACACAGAAACAAGAATCTGATGCATTTATTTTGTTTGTTAGGAGGAAGATGAGCTGCTGCAGTCTTCATCACTCAAAACCAAAAACTCAAACTGACAATCAAGACAACAAATATAAAACTAATCTTTAAAATCAGCTAATTTTATAAACCAAACTTTTACTTATTTCGCTGGACTTTCAGAGCAAACTCATGGATTTTTTCATAAACTCAGTTTCAAATGTATTTTCTCTCAGAGCCTGCAGGATGTTAAAAAAACAATAAATAAATTAAAATAACCCAACTGTTTTGCAGCTAGAAATAAGTTCACCACTCTTCTCCCTCCGTTTCAGCTGCAGCTATTATCTGCTCACTTCACCTTCTGTGTTGAAGCTTACTGAGCGTACACATGGGTCAGAGTTGGTGTGATGGACCGCACGTTTTCATGCCTTGGGTTTTATAAATCAGAACCTTTGTATGAAAAGTAACATACGCATGTTTCTGGGCTTGTTTTGTGTACACAAGCTTTATAAATGTGAGCCCTGGACTGTGAGAAACAGGCTTGTGGATCAGGCAGTTATTTACATAAATAGTAGAGGTGCATAATGTTTCTGTATGGAACAGTTCAATACAAAGCTTTAGGCACTATATATGGTTCAGTATCTATGGTACAGGTTTTTTTTTATTTATTTTATAAACTTGTCTGAAGATGCTCTGTGTTGAAGGATCAGTGGATCTGTGTTCGACTACTCCACCTAGGCTGCATTGTGGAGCACATCCACTGAGAAACTTGATGTTTCAGCAACATTTCATTTAAAAACAGATTGTGAGATTAAACAAATGTTCAGAACAATTTCAAATAAATTACAAGTTAAAAAGGGCACGGACATTTCTCTTTTTTTTATCAAAAAACATTGAACCGAATTGTGAATTTTCTGAATCGTTGCACCCCTGATGATGACAGGTGTTTTCTCCTTTAAACACAGCATAAATATTATGACTTCCAAAATGTTGCTTAAATAAAGGAAGTGAAATTAGATTAAAATGAAAAAAAAACACAGAATCTCATTAGTTTGATCATCTGATAATGTTTGTAGGTTTTTTGTTACTTTATTAGACATTATTAACTCAGAGCAGATCTGTGTTAAATGACACATATGATGCTTTTAAATCCTTTCTCACATCTAAATCCTTCAGTTGGGGTCTATATAACATGGAACTGCAATTCAAATTTGATTTCCTCCTTATTGTAACTCCACAAGCCCCGCCCCTTTTCTGTGTTTCAGATCAACTCATTTTGAGGCTGTCTCTTAAAATACAAACAAGGTGCTTCACACCCCCCCACCCCCCCTCCAGCTCTCAGACCAGTTTGTTCCAGTTTTATAGATGGGTTTACGACTATATAGCTGCTCAGAAACTTCCTTCCATTCTTCTCTCCTTCATTTATTCACATTTGTCTCTTTGTCTTTTCTCTGTGCTGAAGAACAAAGCCTCTCTGTCAGGTTTAATGTTGCATCACTGGCAGCACAGACAACAGATACAGTAAATAAAGCTCTCAGCTGATTTCATAATAAATCCATCTATAATATCTAGTTTTCTGCTGCCGCAGCTGCTTTCCAACAACAACTGTTAGAAATCCTGATGAGGAACAGATAGCAGATGGCGAAGCAGCTCTGAAGATAAAAGATTTAAAGTTTCTCTGAAGATATTTCAGGATCTGCACCCGGCGCTGGTGTCGGTACACAAACACTACAACTGTTTGTCTCTGGAAGAGATTTAAATCTAATGTTGGAGTTTATTTTAGCTCTGAAGCTGATGGAGGAGCTGGAAGTCTCTATTACCAGAGGATCACTTTATCTTAGCAGAACAATCCTAAAACATCAGTATTTACTGTTTTCTGTGATCAACATGTTTCAGATGAGTTGTTGTGAAATGATTGCGCCTCCTTTTAGTTTGCTCCTGTTCCATTCGCTGGAATATCTGGAAGTGTAACTAAGATTTAAAGACGCCTGCCTCCGCCGATATTCAAATCAACTTTATTGTTTTATTGTTGGCTGCTCGTTAGCGTCTCGGTTTGAAAGAACAATCAAAACAAAAGTCTCCATTAACAGCTCCGTGGCAATCAACACGTAATCACTTTGCTTGTTGAACATTATAAGAACAGCAGCGTGATGAGAAGCTGCAGCTGCCTTAAAGACAACACGACCGGCTGCTTTCTGCACAACCAGGTGGATGTGGTGGGTTTACCTCACAGGAGGGGGGGGTCACGGTACCACTCATCACAACTTTTATCTAAGACTGAATCTGAGATTATCTACAGCAACAGTTTAGACTCCTGAATGGACAGAAGAGATGATGTCACTTCCTGTTAGGAGAGGAAAGTTAACCTGGTACAGAGGGCAAAACTGCACTTCCTGTTTATGCAATCTTTCATTTAAACATTAGTATCTACAGAAACGTGGCTTTAAGGTCTTTAAGTTTTAGATCCGTTAAAACCACAAAAAGCTAAATCAGAAAGTAAATTAGACAAAATGGCATCAATCTGTAACTTCATCAGAACAAGTCTGTATATCTGAGCTCATTTAAAGTAGCTCTTCAGTGCTTATGAAAAGTTAGAAGAAGCATAATTTAACTTGTCACTGGCCAAACAAACTTTCATTTATCTCTAATTAATCTATACGGCGCTACCAACTGAGCCACCACCAGCCTAAACTCCAAGTTATTAGTGTGAAATACAATATAAAATGAATGGATAAACCCGAAAAGCACATTCATGTAAATTCTGTGTTCTCTCTGGTAGTTTCATGTGAATTGAAGACAATGTTTTTTTGTGCAAAACAAGATTATTCTAATGGTTTAAGTTCAAAATTAAATGTTGCAAAAAGTAGCCTGGGACATTTTCATTGTGTGAAAGTAGCTCTTAAGGGACAAAAGGTTGGAGACCCCTGTCTTCAGAGTCAAATATAATCATTTTGTATTGTTTTCTATGAACAGGGTAAAACAATGTGTGTATTTTTCAAAATAAAAACCAAACATTTAAAAACAAGTATTCCCAGGTATGTACAAAGAAAATCTTTTTTTGAAAATAAAAAAAATTCTGAACATGTTGAAATGGCACAGAAGCATCAGCCCGGCTGGGCTCTGGCTGGATGTAAGGGAAGATGTCGGAGCTCTCCTCAGCAACATGACAGATGGATTATGACAAAGGAAAGAGAGAGCAGAGAGAGAGGAGAGGTGGAGAGCGAGAGGAGCACTGTGAGGCACAAAGTGGGCGGACATGGTGGGAAAAAAAAACCCCACTGTGGAATGAAGTGTGTGGGTGTGGGGGGGGGGGCAGGAGATGTGAAGTGAGACAGAGATGGATGAGTGAAGCTTTCTCCTGGAAAAATATGAAGAAAACAACAGAGCAAACAAGAAGAGTTTGGTTCTGGTTGTTCCATGAGAAGGTTTTAGATGAACACCATGTGTAGAATTCATTTTTTTTATTTTATTTTAGTAGAAAACCTTCAAAATGAACAACGTTTTAAAGGATTGTTGCTTTTGCATCAAACTAACCAGGAAGCCTGAAGGACAATCTGCTCTTTCAACTGATCTATTCTTCTCCTGTCATCATTATTCTCAGCTGCTCCTCCTGTAGTTTTGGAAAATAATAATAAAAATACATCAAACTCGATCAGTGAGCTCTGACTGGTGGGGGCAAAAATATATATATTTTACAAGGTAGAAAAAACTCACTATCAGGCTATATTTAGTTTGAGGGGATGTTAAAACCTGGTCCTGTTTGAATCTTTACAGCAGCATCATTCCAGGATGGATTTTTTCACTTCTTTAACACTTTTTACACAAACACAGGTTAAAGTGGAGGATTTTAACAGAGAATATTAAACTCAGACACCATGTTTATATGACAGAAAAGAAACATGATCCGGTTCACTGAAGCTGCCATGTTGAACCCAGAGCCTGCGCACTCAGGAAGAACTACTCTCTTTCTAATTTATTGTCATTTAAGTGGAAAATCTCCCCTCCTAGTGGTGAGGAATAACTCCTGCTCTGCTTTTGGACAAATATTTTGATCAACATCAGCAGAAGTGCAGCTGAGACTGAACACGGTGAGAAATCTGTCAGGATCTGAAATTTAAAACCAGAAACCTTTGAGGTTTTTATGTTTTTTCTAAATCTTTTCATGCGTGTTGATGTTTCCTGCTTTTATATTCCCTGCGCTGTCAAAGCGCCGTGGATCAGGGAGCAGGAACAGTGTGAGACGGTGCAAAGCAGAAGCCAGTTGTTCTCCATGTGAGAGTCTAATTGATCTCACCCGCTGCACCTCTCTGCTATAATTAGGGCTCTTAGTGTAAATGTTCTGGACACCATCTAATTGCCTGGAAGGAGGCGAGATGGAAAATACTTGACAAGCATTAACACTGATTGGAGATCAGCGCTGGAGACGTCACCTCTGGCTGCTCGGGGCGAAGCCTTCATACGAGCAGAACAGGACGCTGCTCTGGATTCCTTATTTCTGTCTTTGAAGGTGAACACAGTTTGTTTGTTTGCAGCTGCAGAGACACTAACTGTGTTTGGGATCTTCATGAAGCGGCTCTCCGTCTGTTCCTCTGCCTCTCTGAGGGCATCAGTCTGACAATCTGCCCTCCTGGCAGCAATATGAGCTTGGATGAGAGATGGATAGGAGATGAGCTGACGTGTCGTTTGTCACAGAGGGAGAGGTGGTGGTGGCGGTGGTGGTGGGGGGTCTGCTGGCGGACAGCACGGCTGATAAAGCAGCAGTCTGACAGGGCTAATCTGATATCAGACCAGCGAGCCGAGGAAGCACGACGCACAGGGAGGAATATCAAATCATCTCTCCCCAAACGTGAGCACACACCTGAGCAACAAGAGACCCGAGGAGCCGCGTCGCACAAGTCTGCCAAACTAAACGCTTCATTTCCTCACAGTCTCCAGGAAAAACTGGATCCAGCTGCTTCCATGAGACCAGGAGCTGCTGATCACCTCCACCTGGAGCTACAGGTGTGTGGTGAAAAGCAGCAATCTGGGAGGGGTCAAAGGTCATTTCCAGCAGCTTGTATTTAAAATGTCGCTTGGTCGTCACTTTTTATTCATCTTTGCACTTCCTGTTTGAAGAGGAAACCCATCTCAGATACTTTGGAAGTCAATGAGAGGGTGGGTGTGTGACCCCTGACAAAACATCCGCCATCTTAACCTGTTTGTGTAAAAAACATTAAAGTTTCATCAAAGGTCATCCCATAGTTCAGGAAATATTTTGCTAGACAGATGAATGCACTCGCCTTAATAAAAAACTAATATTTCAGTCGAGAGAAATGAGTCAAATTGTGAGACTGGAGCTCAGCAGGTTGTTAAAAACTGTTGAAATGCCCCTTTAAATGTGCAGCAGCAGCAGAGACAGGAGGACAGGACCTGTCTCAGCCCCGGTTTATTGGGCTCACTTTCAGTTTGCTGCTGGAAGGATTTTGCCCCGAGGCTGTGGAAAATTTATGCACACAAACACACACCTGTGTGTGAGTGCAGCTGTCAGTCATCAGGAGCGGAACAGGATCCTGTCAATCAAAGTTTGTCCTGCAGAGGAAGAGCTTCACTCCTCTGCTGAGGTTTACCTCTTATTCTACAAGCTGAACACAGAACAGAATTAAACAATAAAAGGTAGAAGCTTCAAATGTAAAAAAATCTAACTTTCTTCAAATCATTTAAATTTTACGTTTTTTAAATAGAATTTTTAAACAGTTAATGTAAACTCTGCAAAATACAGAAAATATTTGGAAAAACATCCACCATCAAATAAAAAAATAGCAACAGAATAAATACAGTTCTGATGTTTCTAATCATAACAGCTGAAACCTGAAACCTGCTGACTAACAACTGAAACCTGCTGAAACCTCCTGTAATCTGCTGAAACGTTAAATTTCAGCTGAAACTTACTGAAATATGCTGAAGCTTTGAAAAATCAGCTGAAACTTGCTAAAACCCACTGAATAAAAGCTGAAACCTGCTGAAATCTACTGAGACCTCCTGTAATCTGCTAAAACATGTTAAATTTCACATGACACTTACTGAAATCTGCTGAGACCTGCTGAAACATGCTGATTAACGGCTGAAACCTCCTGAATTCTGCTGAAACCTGCTGAAATCTGCTAACACCTGCAGGACAGCAGCTAAAACCAGCTGAATTGTGTTGAAATATGTTAAGACCTACTGAAAAACAGTGGAAACCTGCTGAAATCTGCAAAAAACCTGCTGAATAACAGTGGAACTCTGCTGAAATTTGCTAAAACCTGCAGAGAAGCAGCTAAAACCAGCTGAAATCTGCTAAGACCTGTTGAATAACAGTGGAAACCTTCTGAAATCTGCTGAAATCTGCAAAAAAAACTGCTGAATAACAGTGGAAACCTGCTGAAACCTGCTTAAAGCTGTGTAAATGCTGAAGCCTGTTAAAGAAGCTGAAACTGACTTGAAACTAAAAGAGTCAGTAAACAGTAGCTCAACAGTAAAACTAGCTAAAGAAAGCTAAAATGATAAAAGGCTGGTAGAAGAGGTAAAAGAACAGACGGTCAGTGTTCTGCTTGACTTACTGGAGGAATCAAAGGGGCGTGGTCTAAAGGGGGTTCTGCAGGCAGTTCTGCATTGGGTTAAAGACCCCTGCATGCTCCATCAGAACAGCTAAAATCCTCTCATTGTTGCAGTTGTGTGACAAAAATGGTGTTATTTTGTTGTTAGCTTGTCTCTTCCACCCCTTCCTGTTACAACCCACAGGGAGAACTTTTCACCCCCTCCACATGAGAACTAACTGTGTGATTGGTCAGAAGTTCGTGGGCGTATGTGTTTATGCTGAAATCACTCAGAAGCTGCATCTTGCTTCAACCACTCGCTTCCAGAATCTGACTTTGTAACTGGAAGTAGACATTTATAAACAGTTGTGCACACAGGAATCTGTCTGAAAAAACTGCAGTTTTAACCAAAACAGATTTGTGGACATCAGAAATGTTTTTGTCTTTTTTTCCACAAGTGTAGGCTCAGCATGCAGTGATGTATCCCGCAGTGGGAGGGGTTTCCCAGCAGCTCGGCGTGTCTCAGGTATAAAGGTTGTGTGTGAAAATGAAGGAGGAACAACTACGTGACCGCGTGTCGACTGTTGGCCTTCAGATGGAGCATGTGGAGGCCTTTCTGCTGAGAGGAGATGAGCAGAAAAATATGAATGGGTGGAAGTTTGAGGTGTTCTGTACAGAAAGAATGAGTCTGAAATCATTAAGAGAAAGAAATACTCTCACCCGACCAGACGTGTGTGTGTGTGTGTAAGTGTGTGTGTGTTTTGGTGTTAATTTCCCCTCCTGTTTTCACACACACTCAGTAATGATTCACGCGGTCGACCCACAGCTGACGATGACTCATGCAGAGGCGCTAACAGCCAGAGGAACAGGAGGAACAAGAGGAGCGCTCCGAGCGCCGCACCGGTGGGCCTGGGGAGATTTATACCAGCAGCAGAACCTGAACCAGAACCAGAACCTGAACCAGACTGCCTGAATGAAGAATGGAATGTGCTGAGATCTGTCATGAGGGGGGCACCAGAGGAGAAGTCAAAGTGGGCTCTGCAGGAGTTCTGACTGCAAAACTAGACTCTGTCCGACTCTTTGGACTCTGACTCGAGTCTGATGTGAAATATTAGCATTATTTCAATCAACCAAAAATTTAATATTATAATTATTTCAACCAGCCAAATGTTCTACAGAGAACTGGTGTTTGGATCACCTGATATTAAAATTATTTTATGATATAAACAGCCTTTTTCCGCTTTGTCAGCACTCAGTCCATAGTTTTCTTGTTATTAACTTCATTCATTCATAAAAACATTTTATTATAGATATTTAAAAATATATATTGTTTAAATACATATATATATATATATTGTTGAAAATGTTTAATATAAAACCTATAAAAAGAAAAATGTTTTGATCTTTTGAATTTTTTCAGAGTCAAAGCAAACACCAAAATATGTTTTAAAATGTTTTTAAACTTTTTCTTTACTTTACTTTGAGTAAATCTTCTCCAGTTGGAGTCAAATATGATCATTTTGTATTGCTTTATACTGTATAAATATGGTGAAAAATAAATGTGATTATTTTTTCAACAAACAAACTCTCAAAAACAAGTCTGTTCAGGCATGTAAGAAACAAAAACCCAAGATTTCGTAACATTTATCAATAGAACCAATTTATGGAACGCTGAGTTAACTGCTATTTTCAACTTGTGTCTGCTACTTTTAGCTTGTTTTTATGCTAATTGTAGCTTTGTTTCTGGTATTTCTGTTATTTTCTACTTCTTTCTGCAAATGTGTGCTTTTTATGATTGAATTAAACTTTAGTTTTCAGCAATAAGAATATACATTAGCATTTTCTAAGCAATTTCTCTTGTAAGACCTACAGAGACTAAAACTGCTATAGTAGGAGACAAGAACAAGCTTTGAGACATTCTGAAAGCTAAATAAAAATCCAAGATGGCTGCAAGAGCTAATTTGTAACCGCAGTACCTCGGCCATTTTAAACCATTTTTAGGTGTGATGATAGCTGAGAAAGGTCTTCATCCTGAAGGCAAGTCAATAATCCAAGATGGCCGCCATAGCTAAAATGCTAAATTGACCATACATCAGGCATTTTTAGACATGTTTGGCTCAAATTTGAGATGGTAGCAGATCACAATAAATCTATTTTTATAAAGTTTAAATACTGTCTAATGCAAAAAAAACTTTAGATGTTGGGATTTCTTTTCTGTTCCTCCATTTCTGAAACGACAGAAGCTGCTTTGATTCTTCCACTTCTGATGAAATCTCACAAGCTTTATTTTAAAAACCATGATTATTTAAGTAGAGTTTGTAAAAGCTGAGATTTCATTTCAAGCAAACATCAATAAAAGCCTAAAAGAGGCAGGAGTTCTGAAACATGACAGGAAGCCCTCAGTGTCCAGAAGTGAAGTCAGAACAGAGTCTGTGTTTGGATTAAAGTATGAAGGAGAACGAAACAAGGAAAATAAGTTTGGTCAGAAAATAAAAAAAGTGATGTGTGTGTGTGTGTTTTGTTTGTTGTTTGTGTGTTTTTGTAAAAACTTGGCAAAGCTTTTAACAGGTTTCCATGACATTACTGAGGAGTGCAACTTTCATTCAGCTCCATCTCACCCTCCTACGCCGACATGTCCTGGTGCTAATGAATGTCTCGGCATGAGCACACACACACGCACACACACACAGAAAGCCTCAGAGTTTTTGTTCTAAACCTCCCACTCTGCTGCAGAAACTTAAGACATGTCCAGGATTAGAAAAGTGGAGCCTGACAGCACGTCTGAACTCAAACTGACATCTAAATGACTTTAAATTAAACACATTGAATCATTTGAAGGAATGCATTTTACCTTATTATTGTACTGAATAATGTTTGATCTCTTTACATATAATATTTAAAATTGACCAACATGACAATAATGGGTCTCCTTTGCATTAAACACAGTGTGAGCATCTGGACTTATGATAATATTAAACATTAATAATTTACGCCTGCTATAAGTCAGCTAATAGAACAGGTTAACAGGTATATAACAACAGGTTAACAGGTATATAACAACAGGTTAACAGGTATATAACAACAGGTTAACAGGTATATAACAACAGGTTAAC
>JAUBOC010000056.1:20542355-20553169 GCA_032275365.1 Anablepsoides cearensis
CTTGTTTTATGTAAATGTTTTTAAAATGTATATTTTGACTTTTTTAAAATGACAAATATCACAGGCATCACAGTAATATTTTGTGAAGCGGAAGTCCCCCCCTCATATAATATCAAATTCATTTGGACCCCCACATTTACAATAAAATATTAGTTCAGTCAGCGCTGTTTCTTTTGCCTAACATTTAGGTTATCAAAATGGGGTCCCAGGACTCCCAGGGGTCCACGAGCTGTAGGGTCCTCAAAAAGTTATAATAAATTCTTAATTTGGATTTTATTTTAAAAAATTTATATGAAGAACAATGCACTAATAAAACAAACATACTAAACCAAACAGAAATACTATTACTATTCAGGAATTAAAATGACAGTAAATTATTTTTAAAAACCCTTGGGTTTTATGAGGGGGTCCCTGGACATTTTTCACAATTGTAAGGAGTCCCCAGACCCTAAGTGTTTGAGAACCCCTTCCACTTGACTTTTAGAATTGTTTACTTATGTAGGTAAAAATATATTTAACAACCTGTTAAAATACACCAGAATGCAGGAAATGGCATCTACTTCATTCAAAATTTTCTGGGGGAGGACCCCAGACCCACCAGTGATTTTATACACAGTTTTCTCCTTCATTAAATACCATACTGATCACAATTGTAACTAAAAATCCTAATATGCACATTGGACGATGATGTAATTTAGCAGCTTTTAGCGATGGCAGAAAACAACTTTTCTTACTGAGGAGTTGGCAACAGTGTTCAGTGGCTCAAAATCTCACTCCAAGCTCGGGTAAAAACTTGAGAACCCTGCTTATATGTATTAGCTCAGCGCTAGCGCAACAAACAAGCTAAACTGAGGTCCTCCATTAATATTTTCAGCTGCTGGCTGAGTCATTTCTGTGTTCCCCTCTCTGTCATGTGGATGGAGGACCTTAGTGACGAGAGGAGAATGTATGGTGATAGTATTGGGGCTAAAGCTAACAGGCTAAGCTGAAGTTCTTCCATGAAGCAGCTCTGTTATCCTCCATCCATATTTTCAGCTGCAGGCTGAGTGGTTTCTACCTTCTCTCTGTCAACGCTCTCTGGTTTTATTTAAAAAAGCCACAGTTATTGTCTAAGATTAACCTTCAGGGTGGATACAGCTGCTATCAGCCTCGCACCGATGACCTAGTTGACATCGTCATTTACCCAGAATGCTTTGCGTGTACATAAAATGATTCCCTCTACGTGATATTTTTTTAACTTTTAGTTTAAAAATGATAAAAACTAAACAGCCTACAGTATTTTTACTGTGTTTATTTTACAGGTAAAATATATGTTTATCAAATAAAGTCTAATGATACAACTAATCGTAGATCCCTTTAAAGAGTAAAATATAACTTGAAAAGGAGTAGGATAAAGAAAAGCTTATTTACTCCCACATCATTCACACATATTTTATATAGATGCCACCATTACAGATGATCACTCATTAATATAACATAATGTCATGACATAACAACATCCTTATAACAATCTCAATGCAATATAAATCTGTGTGTACATGTATACACATCCCCATATATGAACATACACACTTCAACCATGCAGGTACATCTCAGAGTTGCTCTTCATCATCTCTACGTTACAGGCTGGCCAGGAAACACTGCCTAATATTTATTAACTGGTTCTTAAATTATCTTTATTTTAATTCAGTGGTCCACAGTGACAGGTTCCCTCTGCACCAGACAGTACAGCAGTTTCACAGATATTTACTCTGTTCTTTTGGCCAATCAGGTGTAAGATGTGGCCACCCCTCTGGCTCCGCCCCTGGTTAAGAGACAAATTCTAAATAATTTCTTCATTATAAACTCATCATTTGAAGACAGAAACATGCATATCAAGTGCATCCCTGAGTAATGCTGCTTTAAATCCTAAAGTGCATGTTTTTTTGTTTTTTTTCAGGAGAGCTACTTCTTATTCTCTTTATTTTTCCAGCATCAAACTGAATCCTCATGAAGACTCTTTCCTCTCCTGTGTTCCGACTAAGAGCCGTAGTTTAAACCTTTTAGGAGCCTTTCATCTCTGCTTAGAGCCCGGGTTTCTCTGCAGGAGAAGATCTGTCCACACAAAAAGGTCAAGAAATCCTTCAAAAGGCAGCAAGCATGTTATGACTGAGCTCTCACCAGGGGGAAATCTAAAATGAAGAAAAAAAGAAAAAAAAGTATCCGTGCCGAGGCGGAAAGGCATAAAGCAAAGCCAGGTCGCCTTCCAGGAAAACAGCAGAACAGCTGGCTGGTAGCTGGGACCCCGCTGCTTAATGTTTGATGAGTCAAACTTGGCTGAACTCGGGCTGGATGTCTCCGAGCCGAGAACAAACAGAGGACAGAGTTTCTGCCGAGCAGAACTTCATCAACATTCAGCCACCTAAGTGCAACAAATTTATCTTTATTATGGGAGAAGCCTTCTGTTGGAGAGAAGTGCTTCGTCAGCATCTGGCAGCCTTAAAAAAGTGATTACAGGGCAAAAACAATCTCATCAACAAAATGTAAATTGTCTGAAAGATAATGAGACAAATGTGGCCTCGGAGAAAGAGGAACTAATGAACTTTCACTGAAGTAATTAATGTGCAACATTTTCATAAATTATTTATCGGTTTTTCCCCGCTGGATGAGATGTAACCAAACTCTTAGGTCAACTTCATGAAAATGTATCTCATACCATGATCTCAGACGCTACATCTATAAATCAGCCTCAAGGAGCTGCTAGCATGTTAGCTACAAGCTGATTCTTCCAGGCTTCAGCTCGTTACTGGCAGCTAAAACCTTCAGGTGTTGTTCAGTTAGTTTGGAAGAGTTCAGCTTTTGTTTGGGAAATTCAAGGCTGCTAATAGATGGTTCTGTTAGCATTCCAGGCTAAGACCCTCAGCGAGCTCTGGGACGGCCAGAACCAGGAGAGGACGTTTGCCCCTTTTCCACTAGTGCCACTTAGTGTAGCGTGTCGGTACAGTCAGTGTCAGAACGGGTCAGTTCGGGTGCTTTTCCATCGACGTTCCAGTCCGGTTCCAGTGGGTGTGCTTTGGGCGGTTGGTGGAGGTGGTTTTTGGGTTTTTTGAAAAAAAAGTTAATGCGCAAAATGAGAAATGGAAACACATTTGCTGAATAAGTTCAGAAAATGTAAAAATTCGCTAAAAATTTGAATTAAAATTGGATAGAAACACGACTAATGTCACTGCTACAATTGAAAAAATGGCGCCTTAAGTTGTTGTTGTAAAGGCAGCTTGGCCACCAGTGACTCCATTCCCTAGCCAATCAGTGATGAAGAGTGCTCTGACGTTGTACTTTGGTGTCAACTGGGACCACTTGGAACCACAACAGAGTAGGTACTAAAAAAGGGCTGGTTCCATAAATCTGGCCTAATGGAAATGGCTTGGAACTGTACAGAACCGTACCAACACTACACTAAGTAGCACAAGTGGAAAAGGGGCATTAGTGTCCCAAAGTCTGAGGTCAGGATTCTCAAGCAGAACATGTCTGAATACTTGTCCTGCTGTCTCAAGAGGAGAAGTATCTGGATATCTTGTTCCAGCTCTGTGGACAGGTGTAGAGGTTTCACAGACAGTCCTGGACCAGTGCACAGGTGCAGAAGACTCCGAGACAGTCCTGTACATGTCTTAAGCTCCAACAATGAGACTTTCCCAGAGACGTCTCGACCTTCAGACCCATCCAGACCCCATCTTGTCCCCCGTCCTCTGAATAAACCCGTACAGTGTCTGCGGCGCCCCCTGCTGGTGAACCTGACTTTAAGCAAAGCTCCAGGAGAGATCAGGACTCGTGTTAATGTCTCTCCACACGACGACAACAATCACCTGCTTAATGAGCCTCAGAAGCATCAAAGACTTCAATTCACAGTCAGTCCGCCGCTGAAATCAGAGAGTACCAATTAGCATAATACACTGCAATGGGACTAATAGGTTTGGAGGCTTCAGAAACACAGATAACTCACTCAGCAGCCAGCTAAAATGATTTGGGCTGCGACGTGACTCAGTTGCTCTATGAGTCCACAGTGAGTCATGGTTTCATCTGTGCTAAATGAAGCCTGCACAATATTTAGCTGAAGCGACTCCCTGTGCATCCTAATGACACTTACAGAGAGACTCGGAGCAGACGGCGGGAGACAAAGACCATTAGAGCTGGAAGACGAAGAAGATCTGACTCCTTCCTCTCCTTATTACTCTGGTTTTTGTCAATATCGCTCCAAAATTAGCTTCCATACATAAATTCATCTTATCCTTCAGCAGAGGGGTTATGGATTTAAACAGCATTCCTTTGCATTTTATTAAAGCCTCCCAGGCAATTTAGAAGTGACTGTGTTCTAAATGTAGAGCCGGGGTTAGAAATCCTGTCCAAGGATGCCGTTTATACGGAGATATGCAGCAATTTACAGCCACGTCTAAATAAAGCAAACATCTGGTAAAACAACAGATAAAATCATGTAAACATTATTCATCTGAAACCGTCCAACAAAGATCCCAAACTGCTCTTGTTTTATTGTTACATTTTTAAATCAGGGTCAGAAATGAGCCACACTGACGTGGGATCTTTAAAGGGATAATACAATCATTCACAGATTGCTTCCTGTTGTAGTCTGCATCTATAAACCCTCAGTTTGTTAAAACAGAGCGATGACTAAACACATTATCTAAAAAAGATCAACTCTTAATCAGTTCACAGGTGAACATGGACCATTGCAAATACCACCATCTCTGCCTATCGCACAGCATCATGGTCCAATTAGGGGCATTCAGTGTCTGTGAGTGAACTGAATGACTTAATGTGTCATGGAGGTTGCTGAGTCTAATATTATTTTTGTTTATGTGCAACAATGATCACAGATACATAAAAATAAGATAGAATAATGGACACTTATGGTAGTATTTTATAGGTATATTATTATAGTACAGGTTTAATAATATAGTACAGCTTTATTATTATAATACAGGTCTGGTGTTATGATACAGGTCTAGTATTATAGTGCAGGTTCATTATTATAGTACAGGTCTAGTATTATAGTACCGGTCTATTACTATAGTACAGGTCTGGTGTTATAGTACAAGTTTAGTATTATAGTACAGGTATATTACTATAGCACAGGTCTAGTATTATAGTCCATTACTATAGTACAAGTATATTACTATAGGACAGGTTTATTATCATAGTACAGGTTTATATTATAGTACAGGTCTGGTGCTATAGTACAAGATTAGTATATTAGTACCGGTCCATTACTAATGGACTTGTACTATACTATAGTACAAGTCTATTACTATAGTACAAGTATATTACTATAGTACATTTATATTACTATAGTATAGATTTAATATTATAGTACAGGTCTATTACTATAGTACAAGTATATTACTATAGGACAGGTTTATTTTCAGAGTACACATTTATTATCATAGTACAGGTTTATTATTAAAGTACAGGTCTGGTGCTATAGTACAAGATTAGTATATTAGTACCGGCCCATTACTAATGGACTGGTACTATAGTAATAGACTTGTACTATACTATAGTATAAGTCTATTACTATAGTACAAGTATATTACTATAGTACAGGTCTATTACTATAGTACAGATTTATTATTATAGTACAGGTCTAGTATTATAGTATAGGTCTATTACTATAGTACAAGTATATTACTATAGGACAGGTTTATTATTATAGTACAGGTCTAGTGCTATAGTACAAGATTAGTATATTAGTACCGGTCCATTACTAATGGACCGGTACCATAGTAATAGACTTGTACTATAGTACAAGTCTATTACTATAGTACAGGTCTATTACTATAGTACAGGTCTAATACTATAGTACATATTTGTTATTATAGTACAGGTCTAGTATTATAGTACATGTCTATTGCTATAGTACAGATTTATTATTATAATACAGATTTATTATTATAGTACATGTCTATTTCTATGGTACAGATTTTTTATTATAGTACAGATTTATTATTATAGTACAGGTCTAGTTTTATAGTACATGTCTATTTCTATAGTACAGATTTATTATTATCTAATTGATGTGGTTCACAGAAATCTTAGTCACAAATAATATTTTCTGACTTCAGATCATTTTGTCCAGATATTGTTAAAATAGTATATAGGTATGGACCATCTTAAAACTTGAACACCTATATAAAATGGTGTATGGTTTATTTAAGTATTTAATAACAGTAATCTACACCATGCAGAAGGTTACAGACCACAACAAATGTATTTTCTACCAATCAAAGAAAAACACAGACATTATTTATGTCAGCTATGATGTGCAGCCAAGAAGGATGTTTTATATTCAGGATTTAATGAATCACAGGTCGGCCTGCTTTAAGATCATATGTAGATATATGTTTATCAGCCTCACTAATCATAATGCTGTTATTATGATTACTGGTATTTTCTCTGGCAATAGATTTGATATTATGAGATACTGTAGCAATTAATACATTGTATTTATGGTGAACTTATTGCACAGCAATAAGATCTTACATCTATTTTTCATCTTCAGATTGATATTTTATTCACCAAGTCCAGCATTTGAGCAGCATAAAAGTTCTGGACTAGTTTGTCTTTTTTCTGATTAGAGGTTGGTCCATCACCAACCAAAAGACTTTAAGCTGCCCAACAATCCAGTCTTTAAAATGTGAGAACCTGTCCCATTATTGACTTTTGTTTGCCCCCAAACAATCTCACAAACCATTGTGTGCCGTATCCTGTAGGTGGCGCTAAATAGTATCAGCAAAAAGGTCCACACTGGGGTTGAAAAGATAGATTAAACAATCAGAGTTTCAGATATGAAGAAACTGATGATATTTTTGTTAAAACTTATTTGAAGCGATTTCATGGTGAACAGAGTTGAACCATCATTTCTTTCCTTCCTTCCTTTTGGTTTTATGACATTTCTTTTCATCATCTTCTCCGCACATCGCTCATTCCTTCACTAAATCTTCGGAACCTCTCAAAGCCGCTCTCCTTTTATCTGATCCAGTTTATTTAGCTCAATTATTTATGTTTTTCAGTCTGAAGATTGAACTTATTTCTAAACTCTGCAGAACCAACATTGTTTAAAGTGAAGGTTAGATTTTTCACTTAAAATCACAATAAAATAAAAGAAAAATTAGAGTTTTGAATTTGTTTATACCAGTTTCTTTTATTTTATACATTTATACATTTTTGATCCGCCTTCAATGCAGTGATAAATGCCTTTTAGATAGTATTTAAGTATTTTACTTCCACTCTTCCTGGGCAGTAACATGGAAGTGATCTAAAAACCCTTCAGTGGCTGCTAAATAACTTGTTTTATAGAAAAACATGCCACCACTCTGAAGTTTGTTTCTAATAAAATGAGCAGTGAAACTGTTGGTAAAGGTGAGTTTCAATTAACTGTGTTTGATGTTAACGTGACACATTAAACCCAACAGGCTCATAAAGAATAAAACAAGTTTTTGAAAGGAGATCTGGTGTTAATAACTGCAGAACAAACTGAACAACTGAGTTACAATCAGTCCTGTTTCTGTTAGCATCTTCATCATCATCACCCTCAGAGCTCATTTTTCACCTCCAGCCGATGGGGTCTTAATTTCTCTCATGCCTAATTAAACTATCTATCTCTGAGGATCTGTAGCCCCATTACCCATAATACTCCACAGCACCTCAGTCTTCTCAGTCCTGCTCTGCTGCTTGACAATGTCTCCGTTAATAAGCCGATGGAGGGAAGAAAAAAGCGTGTAAAGCTAATATTGCTGCAGAGCCTGACTTCATTATGGTCGACAATCCCCCGGCTTTAGTTTCCCAGCTGATAGCACAAATCCACACTCTGTCCTGCCTTCACAGGTGTGAGGGGCGCCAATTGGTTTTTAATGAGGCAGAGGAGAAAAAAACACACACAAGTACAAAAAAACTAAACTTTCACTGTTTTTTTTAGTGAATTTAATCCCCGTCAAACAAAGTTCTGCCAAAAGTTCACTGTTCTTCCTCCAGATGAACATTCTGTCTGAGTTTGTCTCAAACTACCAGACTGTGTTTCAGAACATAATTACTGAAGACATTTCTCAACATATAATAAGAAATGTATCAGGTCCACAGCTGAAACAACTCATCTGATTAACTGCCATGAATCCATTACTACAATAATTGTCAACTAACTTATTAATTGATTCATCGTTAATTGGAGAATACAGACTTAAAAAAGGTGATTTACTGTAAGAAAAACACAGAGTAGTAATTTAGCCAAAACTGTATAAAATATAAACTGTTTTTATTAAAGATGAAAAAGCTCATTTGTCTGTAAATATGTTCAACCCAGAACTCCTCAAATGACAGTTCTAGCTTCACCCAGTTCAAATCCTGTAAAAAAAAAAAAAAAACCTTTACTATCCAAATGTTAATTGAAAAATAGCCAACAGATTAGCCCTACACTGTACTGATGTTAAAAGAGAGGACTGAGCTTTTCACATGTTGGGGTTAGAAGTAGCTGCAGATGAATCCTTTAATACATCAAACTTATATAGCACTTTTTAGGATACAAAGATCCTTTCCAAGAGGGGAAAAATATATATATATATATCATTAAGATGGGAAGGTCTGATTGAATAGGTGAGTTTTGAGTAGTGATCTGAAGAGAGGTAGAGAGTTCAGACTTCCTGATTTTATGAGGAAGAGCTCTCCAGAGGAGTGGGACAGCAGCCGGAAAAGCTTGATCCCCTTAGGTGTGATGCTTGGATCAAAAAGTTAGAGTCAGAAAACTTTAACTTTTTGACTCGTTATAAATTAACTATTTGCTACAAATAATCAACCGTTCACTAAAGGAATCCAATGTTATGGTATTTTAGGCAATAAAATCATTATTTGAATTTATTTATTAGCATTTTTATTGTATTTCAAAATATTGTGGTTAAATGAAAATAGGATCAGTGCAATTTTTAAACTGATCTCTCCTATTGTGTGTTTCTAAGCTGCACAAAGGTAGCACAACCCTGTTTTCACCTGTTCCCCCATGTTGGACCATGTTTCTGCCATGTGTGTTTTTCTTGAATGGGTGTTCTTAACTGCAGTTTTCATTCTGCATTGCATCCCTGTTTGAATGACAATAAAGCAAATCTGAATCTGAATTATCCAAGCCCCCTCCACCCCCACCATCTAATGTGTGACTAGATGTGCGGTAAAAACTCTTTAGCTTTTGTTTTCCATGTAGCAGGCATGCAACAGCTTTGAAAGCAACTTTTTCTTTCTTTAAAGAAAAATGCAACAGGTGAAGACACAGCATGGTTACCTTATCAACCATTCTTATATATTACAGCAAGGACCACCAACACAGACGTCGCGTGCAACCAGGTGCGTTTATTAACTGAAGGTGAGTGGTTCAAATTTATGCTTGTAAAAAACAATTTTTTTATCTTCGCTTTGAATCCTCTTTTGTTGTTTTTCATCATCAAAATGAAATCAACAAAAACTGAGGGACAAACCCTCAATAATACATGTTTTATTCAACAAACAAACAGTAAACAAGTTGAATTGATTGAAAAATGACAGAGGGTGTCTTTAATTATTACCAGCTGGCTGGTCTCAGTCCATCTCCACAGAGGAAACAACAGAACCAGAACCTGTTGAGAGGCTCACATGAAAACAAGCTGATGAATTTCACATCTGCTGAGTTATTGAGACGAACGACATCGTCTGAATCTGTAACTTTCCCCAAAGTAATTATGTTTCTGGATCCCTGAAACACGAGGAAGAGGAGGCGGGACCCTCAGTTCTGAGTCCTGATTGGTTCTTTAAAGCAGGACTGGTGTTGAAGTTTAAACTCTGAGGACTAACATTCAATTTTCCGTTATCTAAATCCACCTGCTTAAAAAAATCAAGACGTTGCACTCTGAATGTGGGACTCTTTAATGGCTGCAGACAAATTGCAGCTGAATTATTTAAGCCCAGGAGCCCAAACTAATGGTTCTGATTGTGTCTGACGACAATCTTTAAAGTTTGCAGGAGGAACTTTTCTTTATTGGCCCGTCCTGCTAAATTCAAACACTTCTCTTTAAAAAAAAGTCATCAGAAAACACAGGAACTCCTTAAAGAAGAGAAGTCCAGACTTTAGAGTCTCTGCTGAAGAAGCAGCTGCTTCTTACGAAGCAGAAAAATGAGCTGACTGAATGTAACCAAGCTTTTGGCTCTCAGATCCCGTTTGCTTGGCGGATTATTGCTGTGGCGTTCCAACAAACAGCAGCCTCTTCACCATCATCTGCCTCGCAGAGCAACGCTTTGGCAGCTCGAGGTGTTAGACCGGGGTTGAGTGTGTGGACGCCGCGAACTGAAGCCAGCCAAAGCAACACTTGAAGATGTTGGCTGGCGTGGAGTTGGACGCGCAGCGTTTCTTTTTCTAGCTCAAGCCAGAAAAACTCAACCTGTCCTCCCTCAGGACTGGAGATCCAGCATGATGGGAGGATCAGAGTGATGGTGAGCTACAGATCAGACCTTTCAGAACTGAGCTGGAAACCTAACAATTACAAGAGCTACAATAAAAATCACACAATAAATGAAAAACAGTGAAGCAATGAAACAACAAAGCTCTGTTAGTGATCCACTAATCAGAGTAATGCAGCCAAGGGTTGGGTGGTATTCATCATTTTCATATATTTATTTATATATTAGAGGTGTAACAATACATGTATTTGTATTAAACTGTTCAATACAAATAATGTATCCACCTTATTCCTGGGGGTGCTACTGTAGAAATGTTAATGGGAACGACTTCCTGTCAAACACCGGAAGTAGCA
>JAUBOC010000056.1:20602653-20633461 GCA_032275365.1 Anablepsoides cearensis
AGACAGATAGATAGATAGATAGATAGATAGATAGATAGATAGATAGATAGATAGATAGATAGATAGATAGATAGATAAAATACTATATATTTTTAAATATTTATATATAGGCTGGGTATTATTGTAAAACATGGTTAAATTGACATTTTTTGCAGTGTTCCCCTGTGAAAGATAAATTCACAACATTTAAATTCAAGTTCATAGATTTAATATTTATATAGTGATAAAAGCCCTGTGAGGAGTTCTTAGTGAAGTTCATAAAAAGTTCACAGAATAAAAATTCTTAGAGAAGTTAAAACTGTTTCATCCAGACAGAACTCTGGTTAGTTACCTCATATAAACCATGTAAACTTTTTCTGACCCTGCATCTAAAAAAAAAAGAGTCAGAATCATTGATAATCTGAATCGAAACAAGGAATCAGAATTGTTCACATTCAAAAGTCACATTTACAGATTATTGTAATTATCACCTGCTACTATGAAATCATGGATTTTTTGTTTGTAATCATGTTTGTTTATTTAAAAAAACACTTGAATTTTGGTCATAATTTATAAAACCAAGTTTAACTGACCTCAAATTCTGAGCCAGAATAAAATATTTAAATTTAAAAAATGATTTTATTTTTTTTACCAAAAGTTGTTTCATTTGTCTTGATATTTTCCTGCAAATGTTTTTTTTTATTATTATTTTAAATACAAACAGATGTTCTGTCAGCTCTGACAGGAATAAAACTCTAATAAAATCAAATGTAATCAGCTCAAACTGCAGCCAGTTTTGCCCCCGGTGGTGGTAATCTCAGCAAACGTAATGTGATCATCTGCTTTGATCTAAAAACACTGGCTGCACTCTAATTGTTTAATCAATTTCTACTTGATTAAATGGAAATGAGGATTATTCACACAGGAATGCTTCCTGCTTACAGGAACCAGGAAGATAACGAGGAAACGGTTAAGCCCCGCCCACCTGTGAGCTGAACTTTGTCTTCATTTGAAGGAGTTTTTTTTTAAACCTGTTCTGTGTGACGACCCGATTCTTACAACAACAACAACAACAACAAATAAACAACCTGATCCTTCTTCAGCCAATCAGAATTCAAACAGGAAGTGTTTGATTTAGTGAAAAATAATCTACTTTAATTAAAACCATCAGATTAACAGATTATAGTTTCACCTCAGACCTGAGGAGAGGGGGGATTGGACAAACTGTACCCCAAAATACTAGCTTTAATCCAGCTACAACCAGGTCTGTGAAACAGAACCAGCCTCTGAGCTAAAAACACATCATAGAAATAGAAATATATAAACAACAACAAACACTGGAGTTAAAAACGGAATCTAAAATGAGATTCAATGGAAAACAGGCTGCATTGGGTCGAATATTTTCCCGCCAGATAAAACGGTGAGAGCCAAATCCATTCAGCAGCACACTGACCAGCTCCTGGTCCCAGTGGAGTTCTGGAACCGGCCCGAGTAAACCCTTCATTCAGAACAACAATAGCAGCAGGGATGATAGATTTGGGTCACTAACGAGCCAGGACTTCTCAGCTGGCTGCGGTGTTCAGGTTACCGGAACACAAAGGTACAAAACACCACAACAACGGGCCTTTCACCAAGATTTTGCAGAGACAGTGTGCTGGTTCTGCTTACCTTCAGGATCAGAACAATGGCAGGAGGAGGAGGAGGAGGAAGAGGAGCCAGCACAGCACCGAGAAGAGAAACAAACAGAACCTTTTATTAGAACATGAAATCAGCAGAACTCCTGAACAACATTAAAATCAGCCTGACTTTATTCAGACAGAACCCGGACTTCCTCGGTTCTTCTGGTCTCTGCATCACTGCTCCGGCTCCAGTAGCCCTGAAGATAATTCCTGCACATTTGTTCGGGTTGCTGAACAGAACCACTCTGACTCGGAGGACTCTCAGTCAGCTGGGAGGAAATAAATATCCCTGACAGGTTCGAAAACTGGATCCTGGGTCGGCCTCAGCCTCTGGGTGCCAATAACAATCATGCCGAGTGTGACCGTACGGTTTCTGCTAACGCTAACGCCATAATGTGAGGAGTCCGACAAGCCCGGCCCATTTGTGAAGCTAATGTTCCGCTTGTCAACATCATTCGCCTCCAGAGGACCAGAGATTCAGAGCAGCAGCAGGACCGGACCTCAGGGAGCCCAACGAGACCAACAGAGCTGAGCCGGAAACAAACAAATAAACAACTGAAATATACTACTAGAACAACTGAGAACCAAAAACAACTGAGAACAACAAGTAAACAATTAGGAAAAACAAGTAAACTAATGAAAACAACTGAGAACAACAAGTAAAATACTGAAAACAACAAGTAAACAACTGAGAACAACAAGTAAACAATTAGGAACAGCAAGTAAACTAATGAAAACAACTGAGAACAACAATTAAAATACTGAAAACAACAAGTAAACAACTGAGAACAACAAGTAAACTACTGAAAACAAAAAGTAAACAACTGAGAACAACAAGTCAACAATGAAGAAACTACAAACAAACAACTGAGAACAACAAACAACTGAAAACAACAAGTAAACTACTGATAACAACAAACAACTGAGAACACCAAACAGTTGAAACCAACAAACAGCTGAAAACAACAAATAAATAGCTGGGAACAACAAGCAAACAACTAAAACAACAAACATACAACTGAGAACAACAAGCAAACAATGGAGAACCACAAACAGCTGAGAACAGCAGAACAACAAGCAAACAACTAAAAACCACAAACAACTGAAAACAACAAATAAATAACTGTGAGCAACAAGTAAACAATGGGGAACAACAAATAAACAATTAAGAACAACAAGCACATGACTAAAAACAACAAGTAAACAACTGAAAATAACAGACAACTTAAAAAAAACTGAACAAATTCCTGTGAACAACTAAAACCAAACAGACAGCTCTGCACGCTTGATCCTTACAAACAAACAAGCAAACAAACAAACAAAAGAATAAATAATAATAAACAAACCCTACACAATCAGGAAACTCATTCAGATGGATTTTGATGAAGCTGAATTCTCTGGTTACATTTGTATTCAGTGACTAATTACTCACAAGATAAAGGAACTTCTCTCACTTAAAATAATAATTTTGGGACAGTAGGGACAGGACACATTGAGGGACAGTGTAACATATTTCTATAAGAGAATTCCTCATAAACAGTGTAAATATAATGAAAGCAGGAGACTCAGTGTGACGTCAGTAAAAGAAATAAATCAGTTAAAAGTCTTGATTCTGTTCAGTTCTTCTGAATGATGTTCACTCTGAGCAGCAGGGGTCTGATTCCTGTTGGACCTGAACAGAGTTTAGAGCTTCATCCTTCTTTAATCAGATTTTAAATGTGGAATAAAAAAAAAGAAACCCTGTGGAGTTTTAGAAATGAGTTAGAAAACTTCAAGATTCTTCTAAAGATCAGTTCAACTGATCAGAAACTTTAGTTTCTATGAGATCAGAGGAGGAGCCAGTTGTCAGGATCCAGAGTGCAGCTCTGGTCCGGTTGGGTCACGTGTTCAGGTATTTTCAGGAGCAGACGGTGACTCAGCTCTGAAAGCTTTCTCACACACAAACACGGACTGGAGTGGCTGCAATCAGCTCCAGGAACAACTTCAGACCTGAACCACGTCACCACCTGACGGAAGTTTCCCTGCAGCTCAGGGTCGTCACAAAAACCCATCGACCCGGCCAACAGAACCATCCAGAACCTCCTCCTAACGTGGACCAACAGCACTACTGTCTACTTTTATGGCCCCGCCCACTTCTGAGTGATAAACCGTCAAATCTGTTTTACCTGCTTTTCTAAACACAGAAGAATTAAACATGTTCTGTAGTCTATTGATGCTGATCGGATCGGACCGGCGCCACACACAGCAGAACTCCCAGCTGGTCCCCTCACATACATCCATCATGAGTATCTGATGAGCGGCCACATTACAATAACCTGTGTAAGTAGAGGTGATGTAATAAGCATCATTCATCACGGCTAATGATTTCTGCTCGTCACTGTCTCGCCAGCTGTCAGGGTAATGGATGGGCCCGGCCCGTTCGGCTGGTGACACCAAAGGTGACGCCGCTGTTTGCTGGTTAATAATGAGAGCTGATGCCGGTGCTGATGGGAGATGAACGAGCTGTGTGCTTCCGCCGTCGCCGCCTGCCTCATCCTGACAGATTGGACTCTGGATTCAAACGGATCATCTGCGGGAGTTCGGATCCCGGTCTCCGCTGGCACACCTCGCCACTTTATTACCCCGAACTGCGGCGACACAACTCACCAGCCGGTCGTTAGCTGCGTCGGAACCGAGCCAAGCCCCTCCGCGGCTCCGGTGTAGGTGCATTTTATCAACCGCGAGGTCCGAAACGGCGGAGATTTAATACCCGAGCAGAACCGTCCCCGCCTTCAGCGAATTAGCAGGGAGGGATTATTTGTCTCAACGTGTTTCCTCTTGACAAACGTGATATTCTTGGCAGATTTCTGGTCTGGCAGCAACACAAACAACAGAAGCCAGGTGAAAAGTGAGCTATTAGACGCTTTGGACCAACTGACACCGTGAGCTGGAACCGGTCCAGATCCCACAGATTCTACCCTCCGACAAACACAAGCAGCTGACTCTGTTCTCAGATTATCACCTCATATTTACTTCAATAATCTGCAACTAGTCTGGTGGTTTATGTAGTTTTGTGATTTGTTCAGATAAAGTAGGTCAAATATTTTGAGACTAATTCTATTGGCTCCATTTTATTTCATGTTTGTTGGATTTTATGGGACAATTTTCTAAAAGGCCGCTAAAAAACCCATTTTGCCCTCTAACTTGGTTTTTAGCCCCAACTAACCCATTTTTTCAAGTTTAAAGGATTCAGTGGTGACAATGGCCATCTTGGATTTTCAAAATGGCCACTAGAATACACGTTCAGCCATGATCTGGTGTCTAAGTTCTTGTTTTCAGTTATAGACTGTGTCCAAAACCAGGGGCTGCATCCTTTGAAGGACCCGGTCCACCTGGTCTAGGTGGGTCTGGGTCCTTGTTTGACCATGAAGACCCAAATAAAGACTCTGAATTTGGACGGTCAAGCCTTCACCTTTATTCCCACCCTTACCCCTGTGTATGTCATGTTGCTTAACGCCCTATCACACTATGATACTAGACAACTTATGAAAAATTTAAAGACATCTACTACTTTATACCAGCAGATTTATTTTTTAAACTGTAGTCCTTCCTCTCACTTCATCCACCAATACAACCAAAAAAAAATCTTCAGTCGGCATGCAATGCATTTTAGGATAGGGGGGGCGACAAAGAAAAATCCACCAAACGAGGAGGCATCTGTGAACCGCAAGTTCCACAGCTGGAGTTTTCAAATTTGGACAGCCTACGACGCTTCGACCCGTGACGTAAACAGCCAACAAATTCTTCCAAGGATGAATTTGGACACAGACAGTAGAGATAATCAAAATCCATTTTAAGTGACAATCATTTTTAGATTCCAAACCAGCCTCTGGAATACACATTCTGTCATCGAGACTAATGTCTAGCTCAATAAACGAGATAAATAAAATTACTCTCAGTTACACTCTGAAAAACAAGATTTGATTGTTACATAAGCCATGTAGATTAAACATTACTCTAAATTAAACCTCAGGATCATAGAGGGACAAGATAAACCAGCAGCAGAAACAAAGTCTGATGAAACTGACTGATTCAGGTTCTGATGGATCCATCCAGAATGAACAGTGGTACACGGCTCTTTGATTGTTCTGATAATTCATTTTAAGAAACAATATTTAATGCTGATAAAACTGAATCCAGTTTTTGTCTGCTTGAACCAAACAGATCATAAAAGTCTAAATTTACCCACAGAGTGAAAAGTGAAGATTAGTCAGACCTCAGCAGGTGGACTTTCTCCACCATGACCTCCTGCAGCTTCTGGAGGCGAAGCAGCACCAACAGATGGATGGAGCAGCTCACAGGATCAAACTGATTCTTTAAAAAAAAACACACACTTCTGTTTCATCCGTTTTAAACTGTTCACACAAGAACATACGTCCTGATCCAGAACTCTGTCCCTGCTGGAGGAGGGGTTAATAATCCCACCAAGTGTCTCAGCGGGGTTCTGTGTGAAGAGTCTTAAACTGGATGGACTCAGAACTCTTCAACTGTAATCCCTGCAAACATGTTGTTGCACACAGTTTCCTGTTTGCTGTAACGGTCCGGCACCAGAAACACCATCAGATGCTCAGAGAGTCTGATTGGTCGTCTGGGTGGAAGCGATTCACAGAGACCATCTTTGTTTAAGAAAACTTTATTTACATCAGCTGCTTAGCTTAAAGAGAAAACCTCACAGATGAAAAATAATAACTTCTTTGTAAAAAAAATTCCTAAAGTATGAAAGTTTCTTTTCTGTAGTGATAATTCTATACATTTTAATCCACTTGAATTTTATTTCTTTTACTTCTGTGCAAAAATAAGCTGAGAGAATTAGGAGGAACCCCAGCGGTGTAGCTGTAAATAAAGCCGCCATTAAAACGCTGTAATCAGCGAGAGAGCAGGAGGACGTCTCTGTACCTCGCTGATTTTATGCAAATCTCACCAAGAAGACAAAAAAGAATCCAGAGAACCAGTCATCACTTTTGAACTTTACTTTCCAGAAAATAATCAATGAAAACAAGCATTTTTTCTAAAGGTCAGCTCCGAGCACACACACCGTGTTTGGGCTGAAAAGGTTCCGTCTGGAAACTAAAAAGCTGACAGGACTCAACCCAGACTTCTACATTTAACCACATGTCTGATTATAAACACATTAAAACCCAAACATATGGTTCTGAATATTAAAGACAGTCAAAAACCAACCGATGTAAAGGAAAATGCATCAGAATAATCACTGACATCTTGTTTTGAAGCCAGAACCAAACGTCTGCACAGATAGAACAGGATAAAACTCTGATTTGAAGGGATGAAACAACATCATGGAGTCTACAGGCTGGGGTTTGGTGTTACTGATCATTTTCATACTGAAATATAATCTTTAGATATGACCACAGTATATGGTATTACCTGGGCATGGATGGGTGTATAATCTGTAGCGCATTGAGTTACTTTCTCCCATTCAAAACTATTATCCATCACCGCCAAACTTCATTCTACTTTTCTGTCTTTTTATTTTCTTCTTCCTGTAGAATTTTTGGTGCTTCTCAAATAACTTTGGGCCTCGGTCAGGAAGGAGGTCGGACAGTTTGTGTGTTTTCGGCTCAAGAGAAGGATGAGACTGATGTTGATTTAGCTGTTTTTTTCCGGACATCACCGCATCCTGCTGACCTGCAGCAGCAACACGCCTCAAACAGGACAGACATGTTCTGGAAAAATGTGGCGTATACCATTTATTGTAACCAGTTTTATTTGGCCTGTCAACACAGTTTAAAAACTGGTGTATAGTTTGAAGTCTCTTTTGACACAAACAAGGAGTCTCAGAAAAGGTGTATCTGTTGGGCTAAAGTGATTTTTAAGAGGTCATGTGCTCCAAAGGGTTAATACACCGTCGTAATCTTTAAATACCATCACCATATTTAAATGAGTTACGATACCATCATACCACCCAAACATAACTAAACTAAATAAAACCAAAATCATGTCTTATTACAGGCCTATGAAAATACTTAATAAGATTTATACTTTTTATGGGAGTTAAGTTGACTTTCATAACCAAATTATCTTTTCATTTTTTTATATTTAGTCTGATGATGCAAAAGTTTTAAAATCAGACATAAAGTATTTTTACACAGATATTTTGAACAAAAACACCAAAACATCCTGATTCTGATGGAAGTGAGAAAAAATGTGTGAAATCATGAAAAAAAGCCATCATCGCTTCACTTTTTAACCCTAAACTCTCATCCTCGCAGGTCTTTCTTCAGTTCAACAGAATCCTGAGTTTCCGGTACTTTTTAAGTGTGTTTTGCAGTTTTGCTTTCTTTTTTGGTGGATCCCAAGGTGAACATGTTGCCCTCTGGTGATAAATGATCCAAGCGGTGATGAAATGTTTCGGCCTGAGGCGGGCCGTCCTCCCACTCAGGAGAAACACCGACAACACAGACGGATGGTGGAGCTACTCTGTGTGTGTGTTCACCTTTAACTCCCACACACACACACACACACACACACACGGACGGCTGCCTGTGTGGGTGGGGATCTTTGGGGGGGAGGGCGCTGAGGTCAGGCCTCGACCCCCGGCGCTCCTTCATCCAGGGGAGCTTCTGGAAGCTTCAGGATTTTAAACTCTTCCTGTGAGTGTCCTCATTTCTCCCCTCCCCGCTGTTTCAGGAACACTTTCAAACCTCTGCGGGAAGGTGAAGGCGGCCGTTTGTCATTTTAATTGTGCACGTGTAAGTCTCAGGTGTAATGAGCGTCCTGCTGAGGCTAATGTGTGTTCTGTCACCCGAGCGGACCGCCGGCCGCGCGCTACGGCGGGGAAATTTCTCTCCGGTGGATAAATCAATAAGGGTCGCCGACCGTTGGAAATCAAAACATTTTAACGAGTTTAATGAGTGTGAAATGTCCCAGCAGGACACCGTACACACCTCCGAGCTGCAGCCAGGCGAGCTCAGACCCAGCTGGGGCTGCTGATTGGCTGCTTCGGCTCATTCATACAAACGGCAGCCGGGGTTTATCAAAAAAAAAAAAGAACAGGTCAAGTTTTCTTTTCTGTCAAAAAGATTCAGAAACAAACAACAGGAAGTGGTTAACGAGGTAAAACACGGGGAATAAAAGCCAGCCTCAGCATGAAGCCACCAACCTGCAGTAATATGAAACATTAGGCTCTATCTGGTGAAATTTTAATTAATCACAAACTGAGCAGAAAGAACTGACGTCTTGTGTTGAGTTGTAGCTGTTTTAGTCAAACCTTGAAAACGTTATTAAAATGTTATGATTGACGAGCAGCCAGGAGATCTGGATGTGTGAGTTTAAAACAGAAAAGTCCTGAAGCTTCCAGCTCTGAGAGGATTGGTTTGTGTCAGAGCCGAGACCTGCCTGAGTCTCAGAGCTCTCTGCTCATGATGGATGTGTCTCTGTGGGGACCGGCTGCAGGTCCGGCGCGGTCTCTCTGCAGCCAGGCCTCTCACTAACAGCTTGGAGGAGGAGAAGGAGCCAGAGCTCATAAATTACTGCTCACTTCACATCACTACGCCTCGCACGACAACATACAGCCTGGAGGAGCCAGGCAAAAAACACAAACAGGACAGCCACTTTTTTTAGCCGTATAATTTAATTAGTTGTGTATTTAGAGTCTGTATAGAGGCAGAAAAGTTGAGTTTAGTCTCTCCAGGTGCTGTTTGGGTCATATTTTCTAACCGGTTTTCTAACCTAACCAGTTTTCTATTTTTTATTACGCTACAGTTTTTGCGACAGAAGTTATAAATTAGGTGGAATTCAGACTAAAGCAGTTCTTTATATAGACCCCAAAACTGTCTCTAAGTGTTACTGTAAGAGCAGGTAAATCTGTTCCTCTGAACACAGTCAGTCTTTCTTTGCCGTCACATTTGAAGTTACTGTTTTCACAGAAGAGGTTTTTCATGTCAACGGTTTCTGAAAACTGAAAGGAACTTTAATGAGACGTGTTTGAGTTCTTGTCTTCTCAGATGTAAACACGTTCCTCTCCGTGTGGATCAGCTGGTTTTACGCTCAGAACGCCTCTCTGAAACCTGTAGATGTAGATGAGTCCAACCTACACTGTGTCAGCCAACGGTTTTACAATAGACCCCATATTTGAGGAGGGGGCTCCATCTGAAACGAGAGTGACTGGACATACAAAAATGCTCATAACTTAAACACTATTCAACATAGCTTCAGATTTATTATTTTTGTATTGCTCTGATGAAGGGCTATACATTGCGCCTACCAATTAGCGCCCACCCCGCACCCCGTCCAGACCCCCACCCAACATAATAAATCTGCTCTGGTGAGTTCTGGTGCATTGCATATCTGCAGGTGTCATACATGCTACCACTGCAGCATCTTTAGTTTTCATTTCTGGGTGGGAAGTTGTGTTTTTTTTTTCAGATGTGAGTGAAGAAAGAAAGAAGTGAGTTCCTGTTGAAACCGTGGGTGATGATGATGATGGTGATGGTGATGATGATGATGATGATGATGATGATGTCAGGGACAGGATGTGAGCAGCACAAACACAAGCTGAACTCCAGATGTTCCATTCTGACCCGGCTGAAAGTGGACAATGCTGGAGTCGGAGTGAGACTCAGAGAGGAGAGGATGCAGCATCGTTGCCATGGAAACATTCAGACTCGTCTCTGAATGTTATTGATAAAAACATAAGATTTAAAGGAGGCTGAAGCCGAAAACGTGACTGTTAAACTGAAGCAGACTTCTAAGCAACAGTTTTTTAAGTAGCTTGTGATTTCAGCTCACTTTATTTTAAAAGCTTCTAAACTTTTCATTTGAAGTGAAAACATCTTCAGCAGAGTGTTAAAATTTCAGTGGTAAACTTTTGTGTGTTAATGTAACTCCCTGTAGTGTTACTTTTAACACTATATTTTAACACTGTTGGAATGTTATTGCCACACCCTTGTTGAATATTAAACACTGATTAACGTTAAATTAACACTGGTATTTTTGCTGTGCAGAAAAGATCATCATCAGACATCTGAACCTTTGAATTTGTTCAAATGTGTTGACCTACACCTTTCTGCCATACACTCACTTTAGTTTTCCTCAGCCATGAAAGTTAGATGTAGTGATCTTTTTCTAAAGAGGACAAAGCTGAATCATCAGGATCTACATAAATCTGAGCCCCTAATTGGATCTACGAGCGGTCCTCCATCATCCGATTAGCATCATAATAGAGTACGCTGCGTAATGTTCCCTTTCATTTTATAGATGTGCTTTATCATGTTGCCTTCATGGGTGGGAGTGGAGTAATTAAACAGCAAAGTCATAATATTCCATCACATGGAAGCCTACAGGCTGCAGTCTGATCATTAAACTATCTTCTGTTTAAAGTATGAAACGGTTAAATCTGCTCAGGTTTCACTGTTTGTTCTGACTGAACAGCAAGTTAAAGAACAGCCGTGTGAACAAGGTAAAGAAAAACTGCAGCAGAGCATCAATAAGACTCAAACATCTGTTCCCATCAGTTCAAATAAAAAAACAAACCTTCTCTGTTCTCAGAAACCTGCTCGGTGCTCCATCAGCGCCTCTGTTCAAACTGCAGACGACATGCTGGATCACCTGACAGGTGATGCTTTCAGCAGCTCTGCTCAGAGGCTGACTGATTACAGGAGTCAGATAAGTTTCTCCTTTAGGTGGAAAAAGGGTTTTTTAACAGTTTTTTTTTTTTTTACTCAGGTGGTACAAAATATAAACCAGTGAATAGAAAACACAAAGAAGAGCAGCAACAGTAATTATATCCACTGAAGGAAAATCTCACAGGTGCCTCCAAGGTGCAGCTTTAACCATCTACAGGCAGTATGTGTACACCAGACCAGGATCCATGTTACTGCAACCAACGCCCTCAGAACCAAAACCAACATCCACAACAGGAGCACCAACCATTGATATATGTTACTGGATAGAACATGACTAGCTGGTTGCTAGCTACACAGACGTGTGCACGCAGGAGCTACATCATGCACTGAAGAAGGTCAACCAGTTCAATGGATTGTGAGGCGTCGTCCTTTACAAAAAGTTGTGTAAAGTTTCTTGCTCAATTTTTTTTAAAAAGTGTTAAAAACAAAGCTGACAAAATTCTGAATGTCTTTGTTTGTGGAAACTGAAAATAAACATAAATAACTAATTAAAATGACTAAGAGGGGAGTAAAATAAGCATTTTCTGCATGACATATGTCTATGTGTGCTGAGCAGCTGGACATTTATGCAAGAATTTATCATCAGACACGAGTCTTAGATGTTTAAAATGAATAAAAAAACTCATCTTTCTAGTATATAACTAATTATATATATGTAAATTTATAACTATGTTTAACAAAAGGCATTTTTCTTCAAGAAAATAACTATAAAACTACACAATGCAATAGTGTTTATGCTAACTTAAAAAGAGCAAATAATTTACAAAACTACTTCTGTTAACTGTACAATCATTTTAACACAAAAGATTTCAGATTAGAAAAAAATTGTTTAAAGATTTTATTTTTATCACAAAGAATTATTCTTCACATGCATATTGATGAAGGCTGCAACTGACACAGATTCACAGCTGTTAAAATTTATTTCCTTCTTTTGTCTGGAAATTTGGGTGTAGAAAATATAATAACTGGCCTGCGTGACAACTTGACAAGGGCTGTGTTATTTTATATTTAAGACACTCAATCCTTACATTACTGTCTGTCATTAGCGAGTCTACATCATCATTTATTCAATGTTGTGCATTTTAACTAGTCAGTATTCAATTAAAAGTTTGTATTTTACCAGTTTTACATCAGTAAATAATATATTTGACAACAAATAATCAATTCTAAAAAAGGTTGAATGAAGCTTTTTGATTGTTAGCATACAGATTTTTACAGATAAAATCATTAATTTTGGTTAAATAATATTTGCTTGTGAACCATAATCCTATTAGCTTTTGTAAACTTGTTCTAATTTCTGCAAAGAATTCATTTGAACATTTATTATGAGTTTGTTCAGACCACTCCACATTCTGCCCATTGATATTAATAGTTAGCATTAGCATTAGCGCAATGCATAAAATCTGCCTTGCTTAGCACGCCCAGGTCAGTGACGTCCAGTCCAACAGCAACCCCCTCAGCAGAACCATCAGCAACGCCCTCCTCAGCTGCACTAATCTGATCTCACACTCGTCTCCCAGGCTGGTTTCCAGGCTGATGCTGCGATCCGACGATGAATTAAAGATGAAGAAATCCTGTCCAGAAACAAGCGTGCGTGAGTCTCATGTCTTATTAACTGGCTCCTCCTCGGCACTCGACACGCTCGCCCTCATTAGTCCATCTGTGCCCTGCGAGCTGAAACCTGCAGCTTTCATTCACGCTGATGGTTTCAGAGGGGGTCGGCGTGGGGGAGTAAACTGCACAGCAGAGACGCGTCGTCAAATCTGCTCAAGTCACAGCGTCGGTCAGCGAGGGGATTCAGAGAAAACAAGCTGCAGCAGCAATAGTTTGATATCTGCAGGATTCAGAGGGCGGAAAACTCCATTACAGGTGAAAGATTGTGTTTCTAAGATTAAACAAACTTTATGCCTGAGGCCGGATCCTGGTCGTAATGTTTTGGTTTATGAAGGGAGAAGAAGAAAAACTCGTATTTTATTTTTAGGACGTTGTTCCTTCTGATGAAGTTCTTCACCTTCGTTTTTACGACTCCAAGCAGAGCTGAACTCGGAGCTCTGCAGCAGATGTTGCGTCCCTCTCGGGGAACAGCTGTGGGTGAAGACACTTGTTTAATTCACTAACAGCCCAGGTGCATGCTGGGTAAGAGGAGGCAGCAGAACGTCTCTCTGCAGAGGGAAGAGCTCGGCAGCTGTCAGTCACATCGATTATGTATTATGCACACTCCACGCCCCTCCTGATCCACACACACACTTACTATTTCTCTCTATCCTTGTGGGGACTTTCCATTGACTTCCATTCATTTTTTGGTAATTTTATATCCTAACCCATTTACCTGACCCTAAAAACTAACCTAAACTCAAGTCATACCTTGGTCCTAAACCGAACCCTCCACCCAAAATTTGCATTTGGACCCGTGGGGAGTGGACCAGGCTTTGGTCCCCACGATGGACGTTCGGTCCTCACGAGGCTGCTTTTTCAGGAAAACTGTCCCCATGATGAAGGAAAAACGTGTCCACGCACATTCCTGCAGTCAGATCAGTCAGTTTTATATCATCACAATCAAAGGTCTCATTTAATCACTTTGAGGTTTTCATGATATTCATGCAGTTCGGATCCAACGAGCTGCATCACGTTATGGTTTTACTGCCAACACTCACCAGGGACATGAAGGAAGCAGGAAGTATCTTCAGATGAAGAAAAAGCTAAATTTAGTCTCATTGTTTAAAAACCATCATGTTGAATCTGAAAATAACAGCAACCTAAAACTGTCAAACAAGATGTATGATCAAGTCTGATCAAGAACACCAAATATCTTCTTTGAGCCATCATTTCCACCCAAAGAGCAGCAGGAACCAGTCTCTGATTTCAGAAATAGAAGCCGTCCTTTTAATAAATAATAAAACTTTGGGTATTTTAATCATCAGGTTTGTGAAGCTCGTTTGATTTAAAACTGAACAAATGTTTGTCGTCTTTAGAGCAGCTGCTTTTTCAAACCCTGGGCCTCGGAGCACAGTTGTTTCCCAGGGTTAACGCACCTGGTTTGAATTGATGAGACCATAAAAAAGAAACAAAAAACTGCCCAAAACCACGTTTTAAAATCTTATATCCATCAAAAAACTAAACATTTTGAGACTGATTTACTAAACAAGAGATTAATAATCTTGTTAGCCTGGAAATTAGGTGAAAACAATTTGCCAATTGAGTAACACAATTTCACCTGGTAAGATTCTTCAAATTTGAGTCAAATTAAGTGATTAAGTGATGATGAATCAGAATAAGGATCACCTTAAATACATCATGGATTAAATCCTGCAGGATGGATCATACTGACAGTTTAAACACACTCAGCTTCATTTCCTTTATGATGCACAAAAACTCCTTCACCTGAACACCCTGTCAGAGGAGGCAAAAGTCAACATGATACCATCTATTTCCAATGCTTGGTGGAGGTTAAATAAATTATTTAGCAACATTATTTACAACAATGCCAACACCAACCTGGAGCCAGGATATAAAGTCTTAGATTTATCTTATGTTCTGCTCAGAGACATAAAAGGCCATAAAACAGACACAATAAAGAGAAAACAAAGTTCTGTTTGGGTGAAGAACTTTGAGAGATGTTTTCCTGTTTGAGCTGTAAAACTTTCTTTGCATAAACCAGTGGTTTATTTCTCAAAGTGCTGCAGAATAATCCACCTGTCTGACCCTCCTGCCACACCAGGACCTGCTGCTTCATGTAAGGTCGGTGAGGTCACCGCGCCTCGTCAGCGTTTCTGTGATGAAACACCATCTGACTGCGGCAGGAAGCTGCGAGCCCTCGACGCTGTCCCCCCGCGGCCCCCTCAGCGCTACATGCCCCCCCGGCGGCGCCGCTGACCTCGCGTTTATCACGGATACCCTCCCCGCAGGGCGCCGAGGTCTGCTCAGATGGAAAACGCCGGAGGAATCTGCAGAGCCGGACTCAGTCTGTCCTCAGAAACTCTCCGGACTTTGTTCCCAAACCTTTCACTGCAGCCGAGTCCACTTCCTGTCCGGATATCTCCCATCAGAATGTCGGAACTTTTTTTATCAGTTTCATAAAGATTCTGAGCTGAGATACATGGAAGTCAAGGAAAGTTGTGACCTCTGACCTCTGGGAGGAATTGAGGATCACAACAACTAAAAGGAATAAAAAAAAAAGTTCTATAGTTTTTTTTAAACTTGTGTTGGGACCGAGTGATGTCATCGGTGTTAGTTTGGGTCAAACACATTATTTATCTTATTTTTTTCTGTGACAGTCTTTAAAATCTTTAAAACTAAAGCTGCATATTACAGTGAGTGTTTTCCACATTTGTGACCCGTCACATTGAAACAAGGATTAGGTCCAAAAGTGGGATGTGGAGAAATAGGCAGGTTTTGATTTAAACGTGTGCAAAAATTGCATTTTCTCAAAATATAATGAATTAATGCCTTATTAATGTATCATTTGAATGAACTGTCTAAAATATAATCCTAAAAAACTTTTTGAAGCATTTTTTTTGAGCAGTAGCAACAAAAAACTTAAACTTATATACAAATATTTGAGGTTTCCTCTTTATATAGACATAAAAAATAACTCAATAAGTTCACATAAAATTAGGATTCAGACTAAACAGTAATGTATTATCATAACCAACAAGACAAATTAAGTCATATCTCTGGATAAGTTTATGATATCAATATGATCCAGATAAAAAAAAATGTAGCTTTTAAAACCTAAAAATATAATCAGGTCATTTTGAACAAATTTGACCTAATCTTCATTTCGATATGATGGGTCATATTTACTTTTCAATGCTTCCTGTCGTCAGGATTAAAGATTATTTTTAACCTGCTTCATTGTGACAAAGAACTAAATCAATCAGCCGCGACAGAAAAGCCCTCACTCTCCAAAGTGAACCGTTGTTGATGTTCAGAAAACACTCCGACCCTGATCCGACACTGACCCGACCCGCCTCCTGATGAGGGTCACGAGCCGGGAGCGGAGCCCCGTCGAGCACCACTCCGTCCTCTGTTCAGCCCTCGGAGCGGAGCGGAAAGCAGCCGGGCCGCCCACGGCGCTGTGCTGGCTCTGGTGTGAATGTGGTGATAATTGGTCTCCCGTCCACTTCAGTCACCGAGCCAAGCGCTGGCGGGTCGCTCAGCCAGCCACCTGTGGTGCATTATGGTCCGCACTCAGCTCTAATAAGAGCTAATCCTCAGTGATGAGCCCTGCCTGGGCCGCGTGTCAGCGCACATCCTCCACGCTCTACGGCGAGGGACGTGTTTGACATGTTAGAGGGGAACCTTTGTCTAAAAATGTTCCGAGCAGAAGTTAACAACAGAGCGGAGCAGCCAGGAAAAGAAACAAAAAAAAACAGACATTACTGAAGCTGCACGTTCAAGAGAGCTGATTTAAGCAAAAAAAATCCAACAAACCAAGATTTAAATAGCAATAAAAAAGCATAAAATACAAAAGAGTGACAATATCTTGTAAAATAGCTAAAACAGCCAAACTATGTAGTAAAACAGCTAAAATGCAGCTGTAATGCATAACAAAGCATAAGAAGCACAAGTTTGCAGAAAGAGCAGAAAGAAGCTGAAATAGTCACCAAAATATGAAATTATAGCTTCAAAAAGCTAACTTTAACTTATAACAGCTAAACATTAGTGAAAATTGCAGCAAACAGCTGAATATATCATAAAGCAACTGTAAAAAGCAGAAATAGCTCAAATTATCAGAAAGAAGCATAAAAATAGCAAAAATTAGCCAAAAAAGTAGCAAAATTAGCACAGAACCAGAAGAAAGGTTTTAAGGTGCCATAAAGATTTAGAATCATTTTGAAAGATTTTGAGAATGCTAAAAAACGATCCATTTATTTTCAATTGGAAAAGTGTGGCTAAAAAAGTGAAATAGTTAAAAAAGTATAAATAGCTGAAATACCAAGAGTCATAGCCAGAATGTCCAGAAGGAGCTGAACGTTTTGATATATGAAATGTTAAAATAGCTCAAAAATTACGGAAGGAGATACGTGCTGAAAAACATAAGGCAGAAAAAAAAGATCAACTATGTGAATGGTTGTGAAACATTTACACAATAATGGTAATCACACAATTAGGTTTAGTTGAACAATGAAAACTTTGAGCATCTAATTTGTTTTTTTTTTAAACAAAGGTCAAAGGTCAGATGTGAATACAGGTGCAGCCTCCATGACTGACTGAGTATTTTAGATTTTAATCCTCAAACTGAAGCTCAGCTCGTGTTAAAACCTCATCAGCTGGTTTCAGTTTTTTCGCGGTGCGTTCAGGAACATTAGAAGGGTGTGGTTATAAAAAATAAAAATAAAACGAGTCACCCAGGCTTGTCTTCTGATTGCTTGACTGAAGTAATTTCCGGCGCCACGTTCGTCACTCTGACAGTTTTATTAGTTCCTGTTGGAGTGGCACACACAGAAGATGGTGACAGCCGATGTTCAAGGTGATGTTTACAATCTGACTTTAAATATGAGGAGAAGCTTAGAAAAAGATGATATTATGAACACAAATACAGCCTGGATTGGTTTACTGTTTAAACTATTGAACTGTGACCACCACAGATGGTCACAATCCTCCCCATTTCTGCAGCGTCCCTCCTCTTCCTCCTCATGGGATGAAGAGGCCGACATTAAGCCCCTGAAATGAAACTCTGATAGTTTGTCACACTCAGCTCGCAGAGGTTTGATCCATCCTGATAGGAAATAAAACACCAACAGCCAGGGACCCGCTTCCCAAAAATTACAAATTTGCATCCAGCAAGAAAAGAGATGAGTTATGGTTTCTGCAGCCGGAGTGTTTGTTTGGCTCGTTAGAGAAGAAAGATGAAAAGAACAGAGAGGAGGGAAGGTAATGGAGACGTGAAGCAGGAAGGAAAACACAGAGAGGCGGTAGAATCGAAGGAAAAGGGGCAGCAGAGAAGCAGACGGCTGCAGGAACGAGAACCTGTTCACACAAAACCACCCTGATGCTGGAGGAGGAGGATGAAGATAAAAGGACAAAAACTGGATCTGATATTACTTTCTCAAAATTATAAAACATCTTTCTGTATCACGTGGAACATCTACTGTACTTTGATTTAAATACTTAATATACAGCAACTTTCTTCTGATTAAAGCAGCATCACATCATCAAACAAACTGTTTAAACCTGAGGTTGGGAGCCTGTGAACAATCTGCAGAAATCTATGATGCGGTATAAGGGCCGAAATTAAGACTTTTGCACAACCAGCGGTTGCTACATCCTTGTAGCAGGAGGCTTGATCTATTCCTATGGGCCGGCACCGCTAACTGAGCAGCTAGCCTCGGTAACTGAGAGACCGGAGCTGGCAAATGAGAAAGAGACTATTCATTTGTGTTAGCATTAGAGAGGCTAGCAACTAGCATGCCTATGGTGCTCACCTGTTGATGTCTTAATGAAATGAAATGATGTGTTTTAGTCCATATGCATCTGGATCCTCAGGACCAGAACTTTTATCACATATAAACCCTAAGCTTTTCTCTGGGTCCACTACTTAAGATCTTTAAAGTTGTATTCACACCAGGAAAGTCCTTTGGTCCGCTTGTTTGGTCCGGACCAAAAGCGGACTTTATTTTTTTCGTTTGGTGCGGTTTGCATTCACATTGTGTTTTTTTTGCAAACGAACTAGAACTTGTAAACAAAGCCACGAGGTTGACGATCATTGCTCCCATTGGACAGAAAGGACTGAGAGCACAGACCCAGAAAAAAACATGGAAGTCCTGCATGCTGCGGTTCTGATGTGCACTTTTATGCTGATAGCACAGCGTATTTACACGAGAAGTGATCTGAAGTGAACCGCACCAGTGTTTGTTTGGAAGCGGACCAGGACCACCTCAAAAAGCAGGTGTGGGTCCGGTTGTTTGAGTTTGCATGAGTGTATTCACACCTGCATAAAAGGTCCGGACCAACGCTGGAAACAAACTCTGGTTGATTTAAAGGAGACCAAATGTGTAGGTGTGAAAACAGGTGTTTTTACAAACTAATATTAAAAATTGTTTCATTTATAGTCTTATTATTAACATAGAATGAACTCCTCTAGTGATAGAGAGCTTTTAAAACATCAACAAAAGTGTTTTAATTAGTTCTGAATCTTTTCACCTTTATTTAGAAATCATTAGTTTATATAACGGCTTTAATTTGACACTTAGTTTCAGGAAACAGATCAGAAACACGACCTGTGTTTTGTTTTTTTTATGCACTACAGTCTTAATGTCAGCTGGTGGTTTCATTTCCTAATTGTCTTACTGCACTGTCAGGTTATTTTACTTCATTTGAGTATGAATCTTCTCAAATTAAGTAAGCTAACAGCATTAATACAGCAAAATATTCTTTTCTTCTTTAGTATGTTAAGCTCAAAACAAGATCAAAATAGATTTTGTCTGTATGTAAGTTTGAACCCAGAGAGAAGCTCTGGGTTTAAATGTGATAAAAGTTCTGGTCCTGAGGATCGAGATGTATTTGGACAAAAACAAATAATTTCCTTAAAACATCAATTTAAAAAACTATATTTCTTTTTAACCAGATTGTTGTTATTCTGTTTATTTCCTGTTAAACAGGGTTTTATCTCCATTCTGGGGCTGGTGTTGCAGCCAAGGTCATCCTCAGATGTTCTACATTCATTTGGATTATTTACTGACCCGCTGCGACCCGTAGAGTTCCGATGAATAAACGAAGACGTGCCAAGAAAAAAAGGAAGTCAAGTGTGTTGTGTTTACCAGACTGTGTGAGCTGCTTATGTCTGAAATGAATAATGGATGAACTTGTAATTATTAATCCTGCTTACAGCGGGAGCGTGGTGGAGCGATGGGACCGTCTGGCCCAACGGACACAGAATCTGACAACCAGTGTCCAACAGAACCGTGAGATGTTTTAATCACAGGCGGGACAGAAAACTCAGCTCCTAACTGCTGCTCTGACAGAGACGTGAACCTGTTCTGTATCTGCCCCTCACAGAGACACATAGGAGACATCTGAGACACATCTCAGTGACATCTGAGATGTCTGAGAGATGTCTAAGTCACATCTGAGAGACATCTGAGACACATCTCAGTGACATTGGAGATGTCTGAGAGACATCTGAGAGATGACTGAGAGATGTCTAAGTCACATCTGAGAGATGTCTAAGACATTTGATAGACATCTGAGAGATGTCTAAAACACATCTGAGACACATCTGAGACACATTTCAGCAACATCTGAGAGACATCTGAGAAACATATAAGACTACTTAAAGACATCTGAGACACATCCGAGACACATCTGAGAGATATCTGAGACACATCTCAGAAACATCTGAGAGACAACAGACAACATATTTTTATATGTTTCTCTGACTACTTAAAGACATCTGAGACACATCTGAGAGACGTATGAGAGATGTCTAAGACACATCTGAGAGACATCTGAGAGATGTCTAAGACACATCTGAGAGACATCTGAGAAACATATAAGACTACTTAAAGACATCTGAGACACATCCCAGACACATCTAAGAGACGTCTGAGACACATCTGAGAGATGTCTGAGACATGTCTGAGAGACATCTGAGACACGTCTGAGAGATGTCTAAGACACATCAGAGAGACATATCCGAGACACATCTAAGAGATGTCTGAGAGATCTCTGAGACACATCTGGGATATGTCTAAGAAACATCTGAGACACATCTGAAACATATAAAAGACTACTTAGAGACATCCTAGACACATCTGAGAGATGTCTGAGAGACACATCTGAGAGATGTCTGAGAGACACCTGAGACACATCAGAAAGACATCCTAGAGATATCCAAGACACATCTGAGACACATAAGACCACGTAGAGACATCTGAGACACATCTGAGAGATATCTAAGACACATTTGAGACACTTAATGACAGCTGAGACATGTCTGAGAGACATCTGAGACACATCAGAGAGATGTCTGAGGTACCGCTGAGAGAACTGAGACAGGTCTCTATTATTTAGCCTCTTTGTGATGCTCCGCCCCTTTTTGAGAGAATACAATGCTCCACCCACATTTTGTGGAAATGAACCCCTTTTAACCTCCCTGGTGTTAAAATGGAACACCTGACATGCTCCAAGTTTTTTTTTTTTTTTTTTTTTCACATCAGACATGTTAAGATAACTGACGTTGGTACTTTATTCTGGAAACAAGCAGCAGCAGGAAATAAACACAGACAGAATCCATCTACTGCACATGAGATGTAATATATTCCAGCTTTCAGTGGGAGATCATTTGTAGAAAAGATAAAAAACTGAATGAAAATAAAAGGAACCAGAAGAAGGAGGAAACAAAATCTTTCAGTTTCCATTTAAAACACTGCAAAATGTAAATTCAGCAGGAAAGATTGGGGGTAAAAACAAAAGCAACAACTGCTTCTGTTTTTCTTTTCTTTGTTTCTAAAACGGTTTTATTCCAGCATCTGTTAGAAATGACTCATATTTGCCCCGAGGCTGCACACAGAGAGGAGAAAACACCAATTCATTTAAAATATGGAAGAGTGTTTGTGGGCACAAACGGTAAAAGCAACTTTTGAAAAAAAAAAAATATCCCAATTATCTGTCATGTGCCTCAGATAATAGCTGTCAACAAGCATTTAAAGCAGCCGGGATGGTTTGCTGTCACTCAGGCTTCAGGGTAAAGCACTCGCCTGCTGCGACTCGGGATGGAAAGTGACGATGTGAAACTCCAGATGCTAAAAAACAGGATGAAAAAAATCGGCTTCACAAATGCCTGAATTTATTAAATGTGTTGAACCTTGAGAGCAAAAACATGTCTGTGAAAAAGTCGAGTCAGTGTTATTTATTTAATCCACTTTCACAAATTTGGCCCAAAAAGCTTTGAATTCAAACTCATTTTAAATCTTCTTGGGTTTTAGAGCAGAATGGAGTGAAACTCTTTGATTTAAAGCCGTTTTAGGACAACAGGTGGTAAATTTATTATTATTCTAACAGATTTGGGTTTAATATAAAGAAAACAAACATCCACCTTCAGAAGATGGAGGGCTGGTCTCAGTCACAGAACTGTTCTGTTCAGTACAAATCTAGTTTTAGACTTTAGTTTCTCTGAAACAAGCTTCAGTGGTTCTGATTTCAGATTTCTTTTTGTGTGAACACTTCACAACCTTTCACTTCTGAGATCAGCTTTTCTGCCATAGGTTTTTCAGCACGTATCTTGTTCCGCAGTTTTGTGCTATTTCAACAATTCATAAATCAAGGCCTTCAGTTCCTTCAGGACAATCTGGCTATGACTTTTGGTATTTCAGGTACTTTAGATATTTCACATTTTTGGCCACATTTTTCCCGTTGAAAATAAACGAAGCCATTTTTAACATCCTTAAAATCCTTTAAAATATTTCTAAAGCTTTACAAAACCTTACACCTTTTGTTCTGGTTCTGCTATTTTTAACTTCCTTGTACTAGATGTAGCTCTTTTTTGTGCTAATTTTAGCTTTTTTCTGCTATTTCAACAATCTAACATTCTGCTATTTTCTACCTTTTTCTGCTTCTTTTTGCTAATTTAAGCTATTTCTGCTTCTTATGGTCGCATTCTGCTATATTCAGCTATTTGATGCAATTTTAGCTAATGTTCAGATGATATTAGCTAAGGTCAGCTTTTTTAAAGTAAATACACATTTTTGTAGCTATTACAACTTATTTCTGCTAAGTTCAGGAGAATTCTGTGTCTTTTGCTTTCTTATACTAACTAAATAATCTCCAGCTACATTTTAGCTGTTTGGCTAAGTTTGGTTGTTTTAGCTATTTCACAACAAATTATCACTTGTACTTCCATGTTTTTTTCTGCTAAATTAATTTTTTTACAAGACTTTCACCATCTAGGTGCAAACTTCAACTTGTGCCTGCTAACTTTAGCTTGTTTTTATGCTAATTTCAGCTTTTTTATGCTTTTTCTGCTATTATTCTGCTCCTTTCTGATATCCTTCTGCTAGTTTCTGTTTTTTTATGCTTCTTTCAACTATTTTAATTGAACTCACATTAACTCTTTTGCTATTAAACATTTTCAGCTCCAGTTCAGCAGCTTTCAGCAATCAGCATTCACACAAGCATTTTCACTGAAAATGCAATTACTCTATTTTTAGACTTTATGCCTGTCAGTTATTTATAAAATCATTACTCATCCATATACTCTGTATGATCTTGGGTTCAGTGATAAAAACCTTCAGACAAGCTGGGTTTTGGACTTGGTGCAGCTCTGGAGAGAAAATGGGACATAAAGACGTCGAGGACATGCGGTCAGTCCACGGCTTCCCTCGTTAAGCTGTGTGGTGCCTCAGGTAAAATGATCCGACAAATGGAAAATGTTAAATGTTAATTCAATAAAGAGGCCAATAAAGAGCCATATTCAATAGCTAACAGGCTGCTCTTTTCTTTCCCATTACTGTTTAGAAATGTTAAGCACATAAAAAGGGAATTTTAAATCGACTGCTGGACAAAAGGCCAGCAAGAAACAGATGGTTTCCTCTGTCAATGAAGGAGCAACTCGCTTATTTAACTTTTCTGCAGAACCATTAAGCATGGGACTTGGCTCTTTTTAAGTAAATCAAAATGTCAAAAAGTAAATTTGTTTTTCTAAGTCTTTCTCAGCGACCAGATGTTTCTGAATCCTTCTTTTCCAAAGTGGATGAAAGTAAATCAAAGTTTTTAGACCTTTCATGTTGACGCTGTGAATAAACGACAACATTTTTAGTAATTTATGCCAGTCTAAACTCCCCTTAAAAAGCTTCAAGCTTTGGTTAGAAGTAAACATGTCAGAAGATGAATTACATGAATTCACAGCAGATTATTATAGAAGGTAGATCTGTCCCGATCAGTTTTCTGGATGATAAATTGTCTCAGAAATTATTGTGATAAACAGTATTGTTTAGAGACCATTTTAAACTAATATACTATTAACCCCACCTAAATTTATGTACGTAGAAAAAAAAATTACAAACTGACCTGGACCAAACAATGGGAACAATCAACAAACAAACAACAGACAACATCAGTATCTTTTGCTGGAATGTCGCTTTTATCCAAGCTGGCACAATTTATTCTGTATGTTTCCGCCTCAGTTAGTGTGGTCACCCTCATGTCGCTTATGAAATTTACAGAAGTTTATGAAATTTATGTAAATTTACAGACGGACGGGAACCAGAGGTTGTAAAAACAACAGCAGGAACCGAAGCTGTACAATCGCTTCTCACCTCCTCTATCCAAGCTGGTGCCACTTATTATATGTTTATAAATTATTTCTGGTCCCCCACATGCTGCTTACAAAGTTTTCCAAATTTATGTTCTGTAAAAAATACTGCCTCAAGTAAAAGAGTTTAAGTATCTGGGTGTTTCGTTCACGAGTGATGGTGGGAGGGAGCTGGAGATGGATCGATGGATTGGGGCCTCGTCCTCAGTAATGAGGGCGTTGCTTTGGTCAGTCGCGGTGAAGAAAGAGCCGAGTTGAAATGCAAAGCTCTGAATTTACTGGTCTGTCTATGCTCCAACCTTCACCTGTAGTGATGAGGCGTGGATTATGACTAAAAGAACGAGATCCTGGATACAAGTGGCTGAAATGAGCTACTGTGTCTAGGATCACTCATCCTTAGAGATGGAGGAGGAGCTTGGAGTAGAGATGCTGCTCCTCCACATCAAAAGGAGCCCATTGAGGTGGTTCATCTGATAAGGATGTGTCCCTTTAGACATGTTCCAGGACCATCCCCCTGGTAGGAGGCCCTGAAGAAGACCCAGGACTCACTGGTGGGATTATGTATCCTCTCTGGTCTGTGGATGCTTCGGGGTCCCATGTGTCCAAATCTTCAGATGCTGGAGATGGAAAATCTTAAATTTTGCAGCTTGACGTGGAGCGTCAACCAATCAGAGTGTCTCTGCTATGTGACGTAGTGGTGCGTCTTACAACGGGACGGTCTCCTGAATGATGCCCACTAACCTGAGACAGATGGACAGGAGCTCTCCAGCTGAAATTGAGCACTTGTTGTCTGTGTCCTGGCAGGAGAGGTGCACACTAATGTGGGTCAGCAGCTTGTCAAACTGGGCTTTTGACGCTAAAACGCGCTCGGTGTTAACGCAGCATAAGGAATAGAAAAGAGGGAGACCTCATAAAAAACAAACAAGCAGGACAATGATCAACCTGTTTTGATTTTATCATGTGGTTAAATAATTTATCGTTGATCACAACAGGCCTAAAAGAAGGTGTTGAAGGTACGAGGCTCATCACGTCAGTGGGAAGTCTTTTATTCCTCCCTGAATGGAGACCAGAAGCTTTTGAGCAGCCCCCGCCCCTGGTTGAACTGTGACGTTCTGCAGCGACCCAGTGAATTAATCCTCCGAGGTGTTGGTTTCCTCGCAGCTCGGGTGTTTTTGTTAAGCCCCGCCGGCAGTTTTATCTCATATACACTATTTGCATTTACTGTTTTCCCTCCGCCCCGCCGCCGCTCGGTGATTTGTTGTACGTGAGAGTAAATAATCCTGAACCCTGATCCCCGAGCGCTGCAAATATTAATTCCGGTGCTTGAGGTCCGTGGTGATATCCGGAGCCGAGGTTCAGCTCGGAGGCCTCTCGGCTCTGCAGAGATTTACACAGAAAGACATTCTGGGTTTACGTCGGCTCTTCTGTTCCTGGGAATATTTATGGGTCGGTTTCAAACAGCTGTGCCGGTTCCACGGATCCAAACGCTGAATAAATCATGGGACGAGACGACGTCCTGACATGTGGTCAGTGCTTCATGTTTATGTTTACATGTTTGTGTCGGAGCGGCAAGGTTCTGGTGTCAAAGAGGGGGCCGTGACTCGGGGTCTACATTATGGATGAACATGAAGCGGCGAGCAGAACCCGTCTCTGGACTCAAACGAAGCTGTTTATAAAGCGAGCCGAGGGAACCTGAGGAGAAGGAGGCAGCGATCCACCTTCACTGAAGCTGTTTTGTTTACCTCTAGAAACAAATAAAAGATGCAGAGATTTCCCTTCCTGTCATAAAACGAGGGCCAGGGAACGACTTCCTGCTGATTTCTGTCGGTTTTTATTCTCTCAGAGCAGAAACCTGCAGGAAATCAATCCAAACTGTGGTTTAGATCATGTGAGAAGTTTGTGTTGTTTGTTTCATTATTTCTCTGTTTGTTAGCGGCGGCGATGAAAAAGTCATGAAGGTAAATAAAAATTTAAGCAGAGATGTGACACCGTTCCACTTAGAAGTTTTTCATTTTTCATGACGATCTAAAAGCATTTTTCATTATCCTGACTGAGCAGAAGGAAGGAATAACTGATTTGGTTGTTTTTCCTTTATTTTTCTTTTACGCAAAAACTTTCTTATTTAGACCCAGAGGAGGGAGGGGAGAGTGTGGTTTGCCTGTGAGAAACGTGACCTTTGAACTGTTCATTAAACCTCATCACTTCCTGTTCAGATCTTTCAAATTATTGTCTACAAAAAACTAAAACCAAGAAGATAAGAGCACATCACCCCAGTTCTAAAGTCCTTACACTGGCTCCCTGTAACTCACATAATAGACTTTAAAATATTGTTATTAGTTTATAAATCACTAAACAGCTTAGTAACCACAATACATTAAAAATATGTTGTTGTTGTATCAACCTTCCAGACCTCTCAGGGCTTCTGGTTCTGGTTTGGCTCTGCATCCCAGAACCTGAAACACGGAGAAGCAGCATTCAGCTTTTTTGCACCGCAAATCTGGAACAAACTCGCAGAAAATTGTAAAACAGCCGAAACTCTGAGTTCCTTTAAATCAAGGCTGAAAACCCACCTGTTTAGAGTTGTTTATGAAACATAATAAATCAAACATTTTGATGTCTAACGATGGCACCTAACAAACTTTCACCGTTAACAAAATTCAGTTGTTAACGGTGTTCTATGACTTTGTATTTTTGTGCTTTTATGATGTAAAGCACTTTAAACTGCCTTGTTGCTAAAATGCGCTATATAAATTTGATTGATTGATTGATTGATTGATTGATTGATTGATTGATTCTTCATCACAGTTAAACAACAAAAAAAAACTAAGCTTCTATGTTGAATAGTTTTTGAGTTATGAACATTTTTGTATGTCCAGAGTTCAGACACCCACTTTTCAGATGGAGCCCCCTCTTCTAATATGGAGTCTATTGTAAAACCGTTGGCTGGCAGAGTGTAGGTCAGAAACATCTCAGTGGTTCCCAACCTTTTTAGGCTTGTGTACCCCCTGAGACAATTTTTCATACCACTAGTACCCCCTCTGTCAAACGTAATGATTATTAAATAAAAATTATTTATTTAACACCCTAATGTTTAATTCTCAGGCATTTTATTCTTTTCAACTGAAATTGAACATGCATATAAAAATGTTGCCTTTATAGTGAATAAGTAATTAAATAAATAAACCAGGTAATGGCAGGTGCAGAAAACAGCAGCATCCAAAATACATCAAACACCCCAAATGAGCAAATTCCATGAGATTCTGTGTTTTATACTGGATTCCATTTTGTGTCAATTTCATTATTCCGTTTGCATTTTCCACATTGTGGGAATCATAGGGCCCTACATATCTCTGTCCTATTTTTTTATATATATATTTTTTATTTCAACCTTAACCACACCTAAGAAATTTTTCCACGTACCCCTTGAAATATGCTTGCGTACCCCAAGGGTCTAGATTCCTTCGCATTCAGGGGTCATAGTGAAAACACTCACTCAACACTGGACCCAGCAGACAGAGATATATCAGAGGATCCAGAGGCCAAGTTTGTTTATTATCCAACAAATTGTTGTTGTTTACATGCAAACAAACAAGTCAACAAACTTTTGATCAAAATTTGACCAGTGATGGTTTATTCTGCATTTCAGAAGAACCACAACCGATGGTTAATATTTCTTTTGATGCTCGTTCTCAGGTCGGTCTTCTGACCTTCACAGTAATGTCCCTGACCTGGTCCTGGTCCTGGTTCTGGTTCTGGTTCTGGATCAGTGGAGTCCAGTTAACCAGCCTGTAAATTCTTCCCGGACCCGTCTGTTCCTCCTGACTCTGCAGCTTGTAAACAGACAGTCTGATAGGATCGTCCTCAGGGGGACAGTCAGGACATTAACGACTAACTTCTCTGCTTCGGCTACTGGCTCTAATTTTTTTTCTTCTTTTAGCTGCTAGTTTTACTTGTTCGTGCACTTTTCCCCACAAAATTCAAGCATTTTCAAGGTGAATTGTCAAACATTTCCAGCCCCAAACTTTGCATCATGAGCACCTTTTTCGATTGAGCTTTAAAACTACGACACACATTTAGCTAACCACCTTAACTCAATTTTTAAAAAATGTTTTCTTCTTTTAGATGTTAAAGTACAGTAGATGAGAGTAATCCAAGATGGCCGCAACCGTTTTGATTGATCTAGTTTTGAACTACTCATCAATATAAAGTCCAACAGATCAGTTTAAATCTAATCTGTGACAAAACAAACCTCTAATCTGATTTATTCTGCGCTACGATGCAATCCTGTTAACGCAGCAAAGGCCATAAAAGCAGCAGAGTGGAGTCGTGGTTAAGAAATGAGAGCGTAGGAAGCAGCAAGCAGTCGGAGAGAGATGTTGTTAATGTTCCAACTCCATTTTTATTCCTTTATTCTTGGAAAACAAACTGCAACAAGAATCCATTACGGCTCCATTCCCTGTAACTTCCCTGAACTGTGAAATCTATCAGCCCCGGAGTTCAGAGCGGAGGGAGAGATGAGGAGGAGAAATTAATTATTTGGTGAAGGCGTCACGGTTCATTTGGCCCAGAGAAGGTTTGGACCGAGCGCCGGCGATGCACCGGAGTTCATCCTCGACCGGGAGAGACGGAGAGAAACACGGTGAGGGGTTTTTATTTCTCAGAACCACCTGCGCCGCTGCGTTCCTGCAGATTCTGATTACATCAGTCCGATTTTTATTTCACTCAAAAGTCAGTCAGGAGCAGGAGGAGGAGGGGGAGGAGGAGGGGGGCAGAATGATTAAAAAGCAGCTGGGGGTCTCTTGTTTTAGAAGGTAAAATATAAACTCAGAGTGGTTCTCTGGATTAATTAGAGCTGTTTTCTGGGCTGAAGGTGTGCAGAGAGCGGGAACAAGGTAAACACAAATCACTGCAACAATGCAGGAATCAATAACACGCTTTAACCACATTCTGCTGGACAGGAGGCTGAGTCACTCTAATTAATGCTCCGTGGCCCCCGGCAGCACTTTTACCATGAAGAGCATGGAAACACTGATTACACACCTGCAGCAAACACAACCCACTCATCCTGAAGGCTTTCAGTAAACACAGGAACTGAGACAAGATGAACGGGACTCATCAGGAAACTCAGCCGGACCGCCTTCATGTGATGAAGACCCCTTTTATCTTCTTCAACAACAGGGATGGATCTGTGTGTGACGACAAGCATGACTCAGCAAATCCTGCATCCTCACCTCGCCGTCAGCACCTTTATAACAACACTCAGCCCACTAAAAGAATGCAGCATGTTAGCATCAAGCTAATGCTACTTTAGCATCAAGCTAATGCTACTTTAGCATCAAGATAATGCTACTTTAGCATAAAGCTAAAGTAATATAAGCATGATGCTAATGGCACGAGTATCTCAGCTGAGTTACGGTGTTTCCGTAACCCGCAGATCTCCAAGTCCTCCAAGTCTCTGGAGCTGGTATCTGCCTGGACTAGGATCCAGCCAACCTCCTGCAGGTCCTCCAAGTCTATAAAGTCAGGACCTGCCTGGACTAGGATCCAGCCAACCTCCTGCAGGTCCTCCAAGTCTATAAAGTCAGGACCTGCCTGGACTAAGATCCAGCCACCCTCCACCAAGTCCTCCAAGTCTCTGAAGTCAGGACCTGCCTGGACTAGGATCTAGTCAGTCCCCTGCAAGTCCTCCAAGTCTCTGGACCCAGTATCTGCCTGGACATTTTAGAGCGGGACATTCTGGGCTGTAGCCTCAGATGTTTTCAGTCAGACTGGAGGTCCTGGTGTCAGAACACAGAACTGGACCTCTTGAGACGGGTTGGAAACACTCATGATGTTTATGGAAATAAAAGAAAGTGTCTTATTTTCAGTTTTGTCTTGATATGCTTTCTTTTTTAAATCAGAACAATAAGAACATTGTAAATTTTCTAAAATATTTGAATTTTTCAGCGAAGGATTAGAGGTTCTGCAGAGACCGACGTGTTCCTTCCATCGTGGTGAGGTCATCCCACAGAGCTTTGGTGTTTTTTACTCCACTAAGAACAGGAGCATCATTACATTTCTCCACTCTGACTTGGCTCAGGGAAATTTAAGTGCAAGGCAGAAGAAGAAAGCTGGCACTTACAGTGTTTGCGAAAACATGTCGGACCGTCGGACATTACCGACGTAAATTACAATTGTCCGGCGAAAAACTTGAAATCGTCGGACATGTTGACCGA
>JAUBOC010000056.1:20637334-20649138 GCA_032275365.1 Anablepsoides cearensis
CCCCCAATATGTCACACTTAGTTTTTCAAGTTTTTTCAACTGAAAATTGTTTTTCATCCCAAAAAAGCAAAGTTGGAGTTTTTACAGTGTACATGGGTAAAAATAAATTAAATGATCCGGACTTACTTCTGCAAAATCCTGCAAAGGTTCCTCTAGATCCTTCAAAGTTTCCTTAGGATCCTGCAAAGGTTCCTCTAGATCCTTCAAAGGTTCCTTAGGATCCTGCAGAGGTTCTTCATGATCCTGCAAAGGTTCCTCAGGATCCTGAAAGGTTTCTCAGGATCCTGCAAAAGTTCCTCTAGATCATTCAAAGGTTCCTTAGGATCCTGCAGAGGTTCTTCATGATCCTGCAAAGGTTTCTCAGGATCCTGAAAGGTTTCTCAGGATCCTGCAAAAGTTCCTCTAGATCATTCAAAGGTTCCTCAGGATCCTGAAAGGTTTCTCAGGATCCTGCAAAAGTTCCTCTAGATCATTCAAAGGTTCCTCAGGATCCTGAAAGGTTTCTCAGGATCCTGCAAAAGTTCCTCTAGATCATTCAAAGGTTCCCTAAGATCTTGAGAAACTTTTGCAGGATCCTTCAATAGTAAGTCAGGATCTTTTTTTTGTTTGTTTTGCCCATGTTCCCTTATGGGCTCTGTACATTTTCATGTTTTTGGTAGAAAATTCAGACTCAGGTTCCAGCAGACTTTAATATATCTGCTTGTGTTTTAAGTTGTATCAGAATAATAAATCTCTTCATGTATTATTATCATGTAGCATCATATCCAACAACTCCAGGATGCTTTACTGATAAAAATCTTTAAAATAAACTGACCTTTTACATAAATGTCACATACAGGCAATAATATAATGTTAACTCTGTGTCTGCGTTGCCACAGTATATATTTTAGTGTTTTTAATAAAAAACTATCACTCGTCTCAGACGTGTTTCCTTCCTGCTCTTTGTACTAAAAACAACGTTGTTTTCATCATCATGTGGTTGTTGGGATATCTTCAACATCTTCAGTGCAGACATGAAATGATCTATAACTCAGAACAAGTCTCAGAAGGTCAGGATTCATGATTTCTGTTGATTATTTAAAGTTTCTGCTGGAAGTTGAGGAAACACTGAGAACCAAAAGTGTTCAGATAAACATGGAGGCGTCAGGACTGTGGTCCGTTTTTGTCTGAAACTGCAGTTATACACTTAAAACAGAGAAGATGAGCTGGTCGGAGGATCGATCTAAGCTTTGATGATTGCAGAAATAAACTTTAACTTCAGTAACTTAAATAAACACTCCTGTCTGTCCTCACTTCTGCCTCTGTGGTCAAACGCTACTTATCCAGACTTGAACTGAAATTTATTTAGCTTTTCCTCTCTTTCCGAACAGATCCAGACATTACCTCTGCAGGTTTTATTCCTCCACCTCTGAGCCCTGACCTCGTCACGTGCACATTCAGAAGCTGTTAATGATCCAAACATCTGGGCCCAGAGCCTCCTGCAGCTTGTTAGAAGTTAACGGCGCTGGGTTTCCATCTCGCTCGCTGAACGAGGAGCAGAAATGAAAGAAGATCCATCAGACGGAGCCGGACGCTGACAGGAGCTGTGTGCAGATCGATATCGACGTGCTTTGATTTACAAACCAACAGTGCAGCTGAAATATTTACTCTGACGCTTTTATCACGCTGCAGGAAAATCATTGTATTTACTGACCTGCTATAAAGGCCCAAACAGAGGCGCTAACATTAGCGCTCAGCTAGCTGTTAGCTTAAATCATCAGGATCTGTTAGTGATGACATGTTTGTTAAACCAAACCCCCTCCGTCTGATTCTTTATTTGTTTCAAACCCTCAGCGTTTTGCAAACTATTCATCTGTAAAAATGTCAAGAAATGATGGAATATAATATTTTAATGAGTTTATCTGAATAACAAGCAGGCTGAGGGGAAATTATACATCATTTCTACTTTTATGTCTTCTTCACTGCTGAGCTAATTGTTACAGAAATATGATAGAGCTGCAGACAGTTTCAGGTTAGAGTCCCAGCATTAATTCTCATTACGTCCTAAAACTACAGTTTCTCCTGTCAGGAGGAGGAGGAGCTCGTCTGAACCTAATTATGATTCTGACTGTTTTAATTCAGAGAAATATATCAGACAAATGTTACGTCTGAAGTAAATATCAGCTGCTTATTTACAACCCCTACAATGTAAACCAAATAAAAACAGAAATGATATTAAAACCACACGGCTTGAATGGGAGACAGGTCTGAACTGTTTCTGGGTGTTAAATATCACAGTGTTGGTTTTCTGCCTGGCTGCTGACTTGTCCAACAAACAGTCCAACCGTTTAAGAACGTTGTTCTTAAACTGTTGGACAGTTTGCTCACGCAGTTGTCCACAACGTGGTGAACCTCGCCCCATACTTGCTTGTGAACGACTGAACCTTTCGTGGATGCTCCCTTTATACCCTCACCTGTTTCCAATTAACCTGTTCAAAAACAGGTGTTTCAGAATCAGAATCAGGTTTATTGGCTAAGTATGTTGACACACACAAGGAATTTGTTTCCGGCTGTTTGTGTCTCTCCTTTATTGACGATTTACACTTACTTTACATATAATTTACACACAATATACAGAAAGATACACATTTTACTTAACTATAGACATATCTGTGCAGTCTGCTTTTTAGTGTTATTCACAAAAATAGCAATGCAAAAGCAGTATGCAGAGTAAATATTAAATATTAGTACAACAGCAGCAGTGTAAAAATCGATGATTATGAATAAGGTGCAGCAATGTGATAATGTAGAATAAGAGTGACTGATAGTTCTCTATAGTGATAGATAAAGCTTATGGGTGTCTGGTGATCAGCTGTTGATGATGGTGATGGTCTGGGGGTAGAAACTGTTCTGTTCTTTCCAGAGCATTCCTCAACTTTCCCAGTCTTTTGTCACCCCTGTCCCAGTTTTATTGGAACGTGTTGCAGACATAAAAAATACTAAGATTTATCCAACTGTATCAGAGACCTCATATCTAACACTAAGGTTTATCCATTAGAACATTAAATATCTTGTCTTTATAGTGTAATAAATTGAAAACAGGTTGAAAAGGATATTGAGATCATCATATTCTGTTTTTATTTATGTTTTACACAACGTCCTAACATCATTGTGGTTGTAGAGAGAAACTCTGAAACACCTTACAAATTACAGAAAACTACAAAACCAGCGTTTAGCCTCTCAGAGTCTCAGAGTTCGTTCTGTGTGTCTAATGCAACGACTCCTGATGTTTCCCAACCAGGGGTACATATTACAGGGGGAATGTGGAAAAATTTCCAGGTGTGTAAATAAATAAATAAAAATAGGTTTGAGATATGTAGGGCCCTATGATTCCCACAATGCAGACAGAATCACAGAATTAACACAAAATAGAATCCAGTATAAAACGTGGAATCTCACAGAATTTACTCATTTGGATGAGTTTCTGACATATTTTGGACAATTTCAATACAATGTATTTTGGACGTATTTTCTGCACCTGCCATTACCTGTTTTATTTAATTACTTATTCACTTTCAAGACAACGTTTTTATCTAAATGCTTAATATGATAAATGCCTGCAGAATTAATCGTTCTAGGGGGTTAAAATAAATAATTTTAATTTAATAATCAGTTGTACATTATATGTTTGGAGAATCATCCTTATGTTTGACTGAAGGGGTACTAGTGGTATGACAAAATGGCTCAGGGGTACACAAGTCTAAAAAGGTTGTGAACCACTGATCTGATGTTCCCCATGAGGCTAACCTGGAGCAGACTGAATATATGGACCATCTGAACACTAAAGAATTTAAACTAATATCATAGAAAAAAACAAATCTAAACAATCAGAAAAGCAGAGTTAGGTCTATCAGTCCAGGTGGTCACAAGAAGACTGTTTTGCCCGTTTCCCCTGTGGGTCCAGAACTACAGGTTCCTGTACGAGTCTTTGATAAGAGTTCCCCACAGGTTCTGCTCAGCACACCTCCTCTGATCCGAATCAGTGGAACGCAGCAGGAGAGGGAGTGTTTCCAGAGTGGGAGGTCTCAGCAGGGAATAGGACCCAAACAGAACAGAACCTCCATCATGTGGAACACATGAAACCTGCAGGTATTACAGCATAATTATCATCAAAACCTCTTCTCTGCATTTACAGGCTGATGTTCACCCTTCATCCAATCAGAGGCCTGGAACCCAGTCCTCCTGTCAGAATCACTCACAGGGTTCTAACAGAACCTGAGAGGTATCCATCCATCCAGTCTGAGTGTGAACGACAGAATCCAATGACGAACAACGGATTGAGACTTAAGAGTCTTACTGGCACCGAGCTTATCTCCAACATAATCCAATTATAATAAGCAACAGCCCAGTTCTAAGACTGCCAGGATGTAAGCCTATTACAACACACCCTGGCCCCTAATACTGGGGGGAGGGGGGCAGACAAACTGTTAAAATGATACAGCGAGAAGAAAGAAACAAAAACAGTTTATAAAAAATGGTTTAGAAACGATCACAAGTGCAAATTTAATGTAGATAAATCAGAGCAGTTTTTGAAATCACCAAGAGTTGTTTTCTTAACTCTGCTTGAACTTCGTAAGCTGTGTGTGTGAACGCAATTATTTTATGAAGCCAAAGAACAAGATAAGGATTAAAGTTAAAGTTTCGAGCCCCCATCCAAAATCCTTCCAAAAAGCCTGGGCAAACTGGAATTTTAAGCCCCGCCTACAAGCCCCAACTTGCAAACAATCATAAAGTCACATGACCTTCGGATTACACATATAAACATTTATAAAATTATAAATTACAGCTAAACATATTAGAAATTTAAGATTTGAACAGCAACAAGGTAGGAACTATGTAAACTGAAGTGAAAATGTTGCATTAGTTTATACTGAGTGGGCGTGGCTTAAAATGTGTATTTAAACCTGCCGCTCATTAAAATACCATCTTATGGTTTTGTCTCAAACAGGAGGAAGGTTGAGTTTATTAAAATCAAGTTTAAATTCCTGATTGTTATCAAATAAAACCTGATTTATAAATATTTGAAGTGTTTCAGCTGATGTGATAAAAGAAGTGTGTGTGTTTGAACACACACTCATTTACTCTTTAATCCTGTTTGACGATCTTTATCCAGAGACCTCTCTGTGACCCTTCCACAGAAAGCTGTCCACCTCCAGCAGAACTATTTCAGGCCGAGACAAACATGTGTACACACACACACACACACACACACGGCCCTGACAGAGGCTAACAGCATGTAATCAGTCCTCTGAGAGACGAGCCGATACTTCAGAGGCCCCATCATCACGCCGAGGTCACAAACAGACGAAGGAGGCTAAAATTAACAGACATGAAGCTGTCTGATCTCACCTGAGTGCGGGCTGAGCCAATCAGCATCGGCTCGTTAACACACTCTCCTGGGTTTTATTTTTGGCAGCCGTGAAGCTGCGTCTCTGCTCAGATTGATTTCAGGACAATTTGACAAAGAGCTGCCATCAGAGCAGAGGTGGAAACAGAATAATAAATAAATCCTGAACCTGGCTGCTCAGCTGTCGACACGTTTGTTTTATTTTTAAATCTGCAAAAACATCAAAATCCAGAAAGTTCAGAAATATAAGGAGAAGTTATTTGATAAAACCAGGCAAGACTGGAAACTAAAAAATGTCTGCAGTAATCTTAAATCAATCATCTAAATAGGGGTATCTGCAGCCCACGGGGGAGTTCTTGGTGTGTGGGCGGAGCTTGTCCTAACCATGATTGGTGGATTTTCATGTGTGGGAGGGGTTTGTCATAACTGTGATTTGCAGAATCCTGGGTGTGGTCAGAGTTTGTCCTAACTGTGATTGACAGATTTAGATGTGGGCGGAGCTTACCTTGCCTTGATTTGCAGAATTTGGAACATACGTAGACAGAGGTTCTTTAGTGTGGGTGGAGCTTGGGTTGACTTGTCTTGTGGGTCAAGTTAAAAAAAGCATTGGTAAAAGTAAAATTAATTTGAACACGTAAACATAATTTATCGACTTCAAATTTGGTGCAGTTAGCACCTTCCTGTCTCAAGTTATGACTAATATTATTTTAAAAAAAAAATTCTGGGCATTTTGGAGTTACACGTTCCCCCAGCTGCCCCCAGTGTCGTCAAACTCCACCCAAAATAGTCAATATGACCAATCATGTCTTTAACAAACTCCTCCCACTAAAGTCAAACAGACCAATCATGACTTTGACAAGCTCCTCCCACACAAGAAGAAGATCCCCTGCAGAGAACCCCTTCTCAATCATCCATCAACTTTTTCTCTAAAGCCCACCAAGAATTTTAGCTGTCAGAGACAGGCTTTTATTTTGAAATTAACCCATCAGTTGTACAGCAGAGACACTGTGTGAAGAACAGAACACTTAACGGTTGCTTCAATGCATTTTACCCTTTAAGTAATTTTAAATTAATATAAATTTAGACTCTTTAGTTGGTTTAAAGCTGTTTTTATGTGATCTGCATGACAGATTGATTGATTGGTCTGGTCTGAAACTCTGATGATTGGTGTTTGGTGTCAGAATAAAAGTCAAATTCCTGATGATAAACGTGTTTGTGTGGTTTCATTGTGCAGCCCATCTCATCCGTCTCTGAGTTCTTCCCTCAGTAAAAGGACAGAAATCAGGTTAGAGTCGACGGAGAACTGAGAAGCTTCAGTCTCTGCTGCTGATAAGACTTTCATTTACAGACACTTTTATTTCATTTACAGAAGTGCAGACATCTCAAGCACTTCTCTGATGGCTTCATAAAAGTCATAAAGTACAGAAATGGAGTTTTATGGATACTCAACAACTTCAGGTTATTATAGTTTTCCCCGAGTGGATTTTCTGCAGAAAGAACAGAGAGAGCTCAGATTAAATTAGGATTTTTCGTTTTATTTTTCCTCAGAAATTAGAAACAAAGCGCTGCTCGTTCCTCTCAGACGTTCAGCTTATTTCTCAGAACAAACACTCGGCCGTGGAATCAGTTTTAACAACACGACTTTCCTGGTAATTAGGCTGTAATTTGGTGGAAACTTCAAATCTGAAAATGACTAAATTAGAATATTAGCTCTTTCTTTTGATTCCTGAAGAGATGCCGGCTTCACTGAGTAATTAAGCATCCAGATATGATTAATAGGTCTTAATGACACGACTGATTGCTACGCTCACTGCGGGGACTGAAGGAGAGTTTCTGAAACCTGCAGGATTCATACAGATTAGACGCTACAACAAGCTTTCTGCTGGTTTTTTTTTTTTTTCCCTGCCGGTGTCGTGTTTCAACAGCCAGTGATTTGTGACGATTACAGCTCGTCTTCATGTTCAGAGGTGGAAGAACTGCATGTATGATGAGGCAAAACAGAGCAGGTTAAACAGCACAGAGCTGGATGTTTGGTGGAATTTTCACAGTAAATTCTTTCCTTCAAAAAGTTGGAAGTCTCACAGTTTTTACACTCAACAGGTTTTTACTCTGAATATTACTGGTGCTTCAATCAATCAGACAGATTAACTGATTTCCAGGAAAACGTTTGCCATCGACATTTTCTGATAAATGTCTCTCCTTGCTGATCCCAGAAACCGATCACCTGTCGCTGTGCGGCAGGTTAAAATGATTCAATATGTTGAATTTAATGACTTTTAAAGAACGACTCAACAGTGAGGACGTGCAGAGCAGCAACACTCGCCCGTATGAGCGTGACGGCCAGAAAGCTGAGCAAATAAACTCAAAATTTAGGGATTATTATGAGATTTATTGGAGGTTTTGCATGATTTAGCCTGTTGAATCTTGTTAAAGATTGTGTTACTGAGAGCAGGTAAATTTAATATGGCTGCAAAATATTTGATATAAATGTTTCTTATCAGCTGATATTTATAATTATTGATTAGTTTTGTTTGTTTTACCTGTTTAAAATAACGAACAGGAGAATTAATCCTGACAAACGTTTCCTCTTCCACACTCTCCTGCTCGTTTCCTCCTCTCTGGGAGAAGTGGAGCAGCTCGTCACTGCTCTGATCTGTTCTGGAAGCACTGATCCGTACCATTTGTTTTTAGCATGTAGCGTTTCGCTAAACTGATGACAGAATTGATTTGATTTCTTCAGATGCAATGCTCATTAAAAAAGCCAACGTTTGGAACAGGTGAGGATTTTTATTCCTGTCTATTTATCTAGAAAATAGGTCGTAAATCTATATTTTATTAATCAAAATGTATATAACATTAAAGCAGTTTTCAGAATATAATTTAGCACACATGGAAATAATTATTTTCAGTATTTCTACCTGAATCGAGTGCATCAGATCAGGCAGCTAAAGCCTACATCCCCAAGAATGCCGTGCAGTTCTGGATCAGAGTTCAGGGAAATTATCAACATTTTATCTGACAAATGAGAGTTGATCGTTATATTTATCCTTATTTATTTATTGCACAGCACTGCTTTCAGGGTTCATTTTGACTGAATATTTGCTGCAATCTGCACATTTGTATTTTTCTTTTGAAAAAGACAGTAAAAACACATTTTTGTCTAAATGATGGTGATTTCATGGTTACGGTTACACAGCAAGTAACGCTCACAACTAAATTTTATTTTATTTTTATTTTAATCAGCCAATCCATGTGATCAGTATCAACCGTATAAAACCTGATCGAAGCATCCCTAACTGAAAATTAATTTAATTTTTATCCATCCAGACTCTGATCCACAGTTTGTTGTGGATGTATCGGGTCTCAAAGGGAAACCCAGACCTCCCTCTCTCTCCAGCTCCTCCTGGAGGAGTTCAGGTCAGAGAGGAGACGTCTCCATCTCACAGCTCTGAGACTGATGGAGAAACTGTGAGAAAATACAGGAAAACCAGGAGGAAACGTGTGAATTTCAGCTGCAGCCTCTCTGAACTACAAGAAGCTGGTTTTGTTCAGATGCATCATAAACCTTTCAGTTAGAAAATACATGAAAACTTCTTTTAGTAACCTTGTTTCAGTGATGTCAGAGCAGGTTTTACTCCTGATGAAGTCAGTTTTTACATTAAAATAACTTGTCAGTGACAGATTATTCCTCTGCTGATGTAAAAATAGATAAAAGTTGTCTTTGTGACGCTGAGGGGGGTTGTGGGGGGTCGTCTTCCTCCTGCAGGCCTGAGGAGCGGGAAGCTTTCAGGTGCTGGAGATTACAACCCAAGCGCTTCGTTTCACGGCGGAGATGAGACGAAGTTATTTAAACTGGACAAGTTTGACAAGCGTGTTCACACTTTGAAGAACTGGGCCGAGGATGAGAATACCCTGTGAAGTGTGAAACCCCCCCGCGAGTATTTGTTGTTCCGCAGTGACGGCTGCAGCTGTCAATCCAAACGTGCCCACTACTTCCAAAAATACCCCAAACTGCCTGCGAGCTCATTAAAAGCGTCGCTTTCAAGTTTGCTTGGAAATGAACTTGGAGAGAACAGAAAACTGATTAATAATAAACTCACACCTGACTCACAAACCTGGGTTTGGAGTAAAGAGAAAAGTTCATTTGCTTTTCCTGGAGTGGGTCCAGAACGCCCCCCCCCACATGTTGGCTGCCGTCCCACTCAGCCCCGTTTCCACTCCACCACCAGAACCCACGGAGAATGAAAAAGCAGCGGCAGGGGCTGGCTTTGCTGGAAATGATTTTGGTCGTTTATTTGTTGAAAAGGAAAATCAAAAAAGCGACCTGTCTCCCAGCTGCAGTGGAACCAATCGGCTCAAATATAAGCACCTTTTTGTTTGTGGGACGGGAGGCTGAGAGCTCCCGTTAAACTCAGACTTACCTCCAACACACACACACACACATCCTTGTATTTGTATCAAACGGAGGTCTTTGTACTGACTTCCATTCATTTTTGTAGCTGTATTTATGTCTAACCCAGATATTTTCTCTAAAATTAACCATTACTGGTCTATAGTTAACTCTAACCTGAACCAGATCTTAATTCACACCAAACCTCTAAACCTAACTAGTAAAGCACAGCAGAGCTGCAAACAAAGTGAGGACATTGAAGAGGTCCTCACTTTACATCAAAGACCTCACTTTGATAATAACTATGGTGCAAATGGTCCTCACTCTGTAGTAAAAACAATCACACACACACACACAAACACACAATCTAGTACAGCTATCTTTATGGGGACGGTGCATTGACTTCCATTCATTTTTTGGAAATTGTATATCCTAACCCTGACCACCAACCCTAACCTCACAGGATCTGACCCTAAAACTAACCTAAACTCAGTTCACACCTTAGTCCTAAACTGAACCTCCGACCCACCAACAGCATTTCCCTTTATGGGGACTAGACTCAGGTCCCCATAAGTACCAGTCAGGTACCCACAAGTAGGTGTGTATGCCAAAAAAAACTGTCCCACAACGTAGGGAATACCAGTCCACACACACACGTGGTGCCCTGGCTGGCGGCCATCAGCAGGGCAGAGAGCTGCAGGGTGCACACACACAAACACACACACACACACACACACACACACTCTCTCTCTCTCTCTCTCCCAGCTGAGGGCTCAGAGATAACGGCTCCAACGACTGCAGCGAAGCGTAATCGGGTCCGTTCAGCCGTGCACACGGACCAAACTTCAGCACCAAGTTCAGAGTTTGGTTTCGAGTGCAGCGTCTCACAGGAGGAGGAGGAGGAGGAGGATGAAGGTCAGGATGTCAGGTGTTTAACAGCTGCGTCATAAACTGGATGTTTAGTTTTAATTTGATAACTTGTGTCAGACATTTGTTCCATGAAAGAACCTTCAGTTTGTCCTTCTATCAAATCTCACCTTCGGTTTGAAAGACAACTTTTACAGACCTGAGCAAAGACAAAGACAGGACAGACTCAACTACAAGTGTCCTGCTAAAACACCAAACTACAACCCCAATTAAGTGATGTTTAAAACAAATAAAAACATGATTTACAAATCCTTTTCAACCTATTTTCAATTCAGTGCACTACAAAAACAAGATGTTTAATGTTCAAACAGATAAACTTTGTTTTATTGCAGATATATTGATTGGGTATAAAGGGAGCATCCATGAAAGGCTCAGTCGATCACAAGCAAGAATTCAAGTTCATTTTGATTTCAGCAAGACAATGAAACACATTCTGTGTGTTCCAGAACTGTGGCTGTTAAACTGATTTTTCAGGGTTTTAAATCCATCTGAATCAGAACTGAACACCAGATTCAAGAGTAGCTCGAGCTCAAAGTGCCCCCCCCCCCACCCCCCCGCTACGTTTAATCAAATAATTAAATATTCATAACGTCTGAAGTTGTAGCTACAGTGTGTTTAAAGTTAGAATCTGTCAGTGGCGCTGACTGTTTTCAGCAGGACTGACAGATTATTTCTGTCCCAGCTATCCAGTCAGACCTCCTCTGTCAGACGTTTTATTCAGAGCACAGAATGTTTTTACTGAGCTGCACTCTTTAAGATCCAGCTCATTTCATCTCTAATCTCCTGAGGTTTCCGAAGCCCGGTCCGGAGGAGAAGCTCTTCTGCTGGAGTTGGTCAGATTGGATCTGAGCGTGTCGGTCTGCAGCCGACAACAAACTGATTAAAATGTCAACGAGCAAAAAAAAAAAAATCACAACAGGAAATTGAATGTCAGAGTCAGTTCTGATCCTACCTCTTTATATTCATGACTGCTTGAGGAATAAAGTGTCATTTCTGTAAAGTGACAGACATTATTACTTCCTCTCTATGCTGCTGCGGGGGGGGGGGGGGGGGGGGGGGGGGGGGGGGGGGGGGGGGGGGGGGGGGGGGGGGGGGGGGGGG
>JAUBOC010000056.1:20665229-20676921 GCA_032275365.1 Anablepsoides cearensis
ACTGTAGAGTCCTGACCTGTAGATGAGTGTAAACTGTAGAGTCCTAACCTGTAGATGAGTGTAAACTGTAGAGTCCTAACCTGTAGATGAGTGTAAACTGTAGAGTCCTGACCTGTAGATGAGTGTAAACTGTAGAGTCCCGACCTGTAGATGAGTGTAAACTGTAGAGTCCTGACCTGTAGATGAGTGTAAACTGTAGAGTCCTTGTCTGATGATGTTGCTCATCTGTGCTGGCTCATTCTTTCAAACAATAACTGTATAAATAATCACAGTCCTCCTGACACTTAACAGCATACACAATATTACTCTGTTTTTGGATCTTTGGGGTGAATCAATCTTTGTTGTAATGTGTTGTAGGGTTTGAAAGCCGCTTATTTTTTCTTTTTGAATAAACAGAACCTTCTGCCTCGCCGTCAGATGCTGAAATTTATCCTCAGCTGTGAATGTTGATAGCTTGCATGACAAACGAAGGATTAGCATCAACTACTAATGATTTATGTTCTTGTTTTCAGCCACTCCAATCATCCCGCTGTGATAATCCTCGAGTATGATCATAATTGAGTGTTTTACACTTAAACTATAATCAGTAAAAGGCTAAGATCTGCATCTTCTGGTCTATTTGGACTAAAAAATACATCAGAAAGACTCCTTCAGCACCAGCTGTCAATCATGTCTTCTTTGATGTTGTGTATGGAGCCGGGAAGAGTTAATTAGACAGATGAATGTGATGTTAATCAGAGCGTTCATTCAGCTTATTTCAGCAAATCAATAGAGATACGTGTGCTGTAAGTGGGCTGAAGTGAGCAGGAGGAGCTCTGCTGCAAGGTAATGATGGAAACATGATGAATCACTATAAGAGCAAGAGAAATAAACAACCTTAACATGAAAATTAAAACACATAAAAATGTTGTAAGCTCCTTGGAGGAGGAGTGAAGCGGGCTGTATATTAAGTTTTATTTTAATTGATTTTTGTGAAAAGAGCAGCAGCTAGGTCACCTTTTTACAACATGTTTGAATGCAGAAACACTGAATCACCTTTATTAGTTTGGATATTGTATCGTTTCACCGTCCCTTTAACTTTGTCTTTAGCATTTGATACCATTGATCACAATATCCCCCTAAACAGTCTCTCATACTGTTGGGCTTCATGATACTGCACTGTTCTGATGGTTCTGGACCTTTTTAGCAGGGCTGAACATCAGAGGAGCCAAGTCAAAGGCCTCATACGGTCATTTGTGGGGTTCCTCAGGGGTCAATTCTCGGTCTCACTTTCTTCACACTCAACATCTTACCTCTTGGACAAGTCATCAGCCGCCATGAAATATCTATCTACTACACTCAGCTTTATATAAAAACAGACTGTCACCCATCTGCTTCTTCCTCTACAACCTCCTCATCATCACTCTCCACACTCACTAACTTTCTGACGTACATAAAGTCATGAATGAACAATAACTATCTCCAACTGAGCAGCTCCAACACTGAGCCCATGTTGATTGGCACTTATCTCTCATAAAAACTGTGAGTCTCTTCCCATCACTTTCTCAGCTGGATGCCTTTTTTTATCTTCAAGACTGGAATACAGAAACTCCAATCTTTTTCGAAACTCAAATAGAAACTCCAGTTCATCCAAAACAGTGATGCCCAGATCCTGACAAAACCCAAAAAACAGTCCAGCATTCTCTTTATTCAGTTCCTGTCTCTGCCAGAATCCAGTACAAGATCAGTCTTCAAACACACCAATGTGTACGTGACAATGATCCCGTCCAACTTGAAGAGCTGCTCCTCCCACGCTTTAAAACTTGTTCTCTAAGTTCCAACAATTCCTGCCATCTTTAAATCTCAACTCCATGAGGGAAGAAGCCTTTTGTGCTGTTGCTTGTTGTCTGTGGGTTTCACACCCAGACCATTTAAGGAAACCACAGACTGTAGAGTTCTTAAAAAAAGCCTTAAAAACTTTTATATTTTGTTAGTTCCATGGTCCTAACTAAAAACCTCTTTCTTACAGGTGACCAGTCACCCACCAACAACCAAAGGAAGCAGAAACACTAATAATAACAATATATGTTAGCTTTAGCTCAAAATTCGTAAAGTTTTAAAGCTAGTTGAACTTCCAATAACATAAATATTTGTGTTATAAGACATGAAGCATCATGAATAACCAAGCAACAGGTACGTCACATTTTACCTACAACCAGAAATAATGAATTCTCTGGATGTTTCTGATATTTCTAGTATTTGTTGCATCCATCACCTCCTCCTCCTGAGGGGTGATCACTGCTGCTCCCACACCGCCCTCCAGGACTCCTGATCCGGATCCCCAGACTCAACTTTACTACATGAAGTACTCAGACCTGACTCATGTTGTGATTTAGAGCTATAAAATATCATTTAATGTTTTAACTTCCTCTCTGTCCTGAAAAAGTGCTTGTGTGCTAAATAATTGAATCATCCGTCATCCATGATGAGTGTGAGAACTCACTCCTCAGCACCTTCCCCAGAGTTTTACCGCTATAAATAAAACCCACTGATCGTGTTTGAATGATCCCAGCTTTCATGTTGGCAGGAAGACGAGCTGACCGCATCGTTGCGTCTTCTTTTTTGTTTCAGCCTCAGATCAGAATCCAAACACTTTGTTTATCTCTGCTTTCAACATTAAAACATCTCAGAACGACCTACTTTTTTTCTTCCATCTCTCCTTTATTTAAGTTTTTCTCTCTAAAGCTTTAAATAGTGTGTGAATCTTCATCCAGATGACAGCCAGGAAGTTAAAACAGGTTATTTTAGTCTTTCAGTTCTTGCCCTCCATGAATAATTGAAGAACTGCCTTATTTTTTCCTTCTTATTGTTATAATAAAGAGTAAAAACCTCCTCCCCAGGTAATTTAAAGTGCAGAGTGGAGGGTCCAAACCCGGCTTTGAGCTCTGCTACATCTGTCAGCGTGAGCCCTGAAAGTGGAAAGGCCAGCATCACACCTCTGCTTCATTATTTATCTGGCCTTTTATCCTTTTGTTGCCTTATTTATGAGACTCAAACAGCAAGAGGAGGAGGAGGACAGCTCAGGGAGGAAGACATGAGGTCGTGAGAGGGGCGGGAGAGAAAAAAAAGACTCAAATTTAAAGGAGAAAAATGTGTTGAGAACGTCAGCTGAGGTGAAGCAGAAACATCTTATTCTGCTTTCAGGACATGAATCTAACAAAGTGACTAAATTATAATAAATCTTCAAAACGTTCTTTTCTGACTTAAAGATTAAATATTTGCAGGTTTCATATAACGACATACAGTTTGAATACAACTTTATTCTATTTAGTACTGTCCCTGTCCAGCAGTGTTGAAATCAGTCTGATGCTGATGCTCATGATGAGTGGATGAAAACGTATAACAGCGGCAAAAATAAAAATAAATAAAAATAATTTACTTTCTTCTTCTTCTTTGAAGACCAGCCCTGAAGGAGAAAGTCAGGTTTAATAAGAGAAGCAGCAGCGCTGACCCGTCTTTACATCCTCTGAATCTGAGCTGTGACGGATCAGTTTGTCAAACATCTGTTCGCAGCACAAATCTGAATATTAAAACCAGCTCCAACAGGTAATCTGTGACTTTTATCAACTTATCTTCACAGCAGGAAGACAAAGTGCTGCAAACACTGAACAATCACACACATCTGTCTGAGTTTAATAAACACAGTTACTGTTTTATCTGCAAAGTAATCCTTTTATTAAAATCATATTTACTCTGACAAGTTAAATATAAAATCACATTTTAGTTCCTGTTCCATAAAAGCACTAAATACACCATCTGTCATACTGAAAATAACAGAAACAACTTCATTTAAATAATAAAGAAGTCACTTCCAGGTGTTTAACGATTGAAATAAATCAAATAAAATGGACACCTGTCAGCTGATATTTGCTCTGCCTGAATGAGACGAGTTTAAAACCAGGAAATAAAGATTAAAAATGTAGTTTTCGATTAACAGCAGTGATTATCAGAAGTTGTACAATCAAGATGATCATAGAGAGCTCCATCTTCCTCTCTCACACACACACACACACACACACACACACACACACACACACACACACACACACACACACACACACACACACACAGCAGGTGGCGGAGCCTCATTATGCTGTAATGAGAAAATCACCTGCCCATTTAATCATCAGAGGTGTTTGGAGGACAGAAACTAGTGAAGGAATCTGGACCAGTTCAGCATCCAGAACCCAGTTCTGCTCGTCGGTCCTACGTCTGAGTGGACGTCTGGATGGAGTTCTGTTGTGAAAACATTTGACTTAGATGGAAAACACAAATGAAGCTTGTTTTTTAAACTGAAATTTTATTGAAAACGAGTCTACTTTTTATCTATTGAAATCAGTCATAGATGACAGGTTGTGTCTGTTGTTATGCATGTTAAATGGAATTCTTTTGAATTCTTCCCATCATTCTGCTATAGGGGACTACAGCTTTTAGTTTTTATCTTTTTTTGGCTAAATATTTAAGTGATGTATTCATGTTGATTAATACTCATCTTCCCTTTATGAAATAAATTTAAATTTAAGTCTTTAAAGCTGATGGAGGACGAGCTATCTGAGCAACAACTGAACCACGTCTGGATCCAGAGTTTATTTGTTTAAAGAACAAAGTGTGTTTTTAGTTTTCTTTTATTTCTATAATTAAAATTATTCAAATATCATCACACAGTGTCTGTTTCTGGTAAACTGATGATAACCAAACTCTGGAGCTTTGATGGATCACAGATCTGCACCCTCGCTCAGAATTTGAACGTCTTTATTTTCCCGATCATTTTTACTTTGTGTGTAAAAATTCACCCAGACGGCAGCAGGATTTAAAAATGAAACAGCTGATTAAAAATACATGTTGCTGCTGAAACAAACAGCCGAAAACCTAAAGTCTAAACCTCCTGTTTCCCACGTGGAGGCTGGACTCTGTGGGTCGGATCAGCTCAGTAAACTTCCTGTTTGGAGACCTCTGAGGCCCACCAGTTCTCTCCTAAAACTAAAAGAAATCCATAAAATCATCTGACAGACGGGATGAGGTGGAGTCAGAGCCATGAAGGAGAAATCTGTTAAAGTGGCAGAGATCAGAACAGAAACAGTGGATAAAAATAAAACATAAAGATCAAAGATTACAACAACCGGAGCGGCTCGGATCAAAGGATGAGACAGACTGGACACGGAGCGGCCTTCTGTGGACACAGATGATGTCCCGCTGAAGGACATGATGACAGAACACATGAAACAGATTAAAATAGGTCACATTCAGACAGCTGAACCGTCCAGAACCTGACCCTGGTTCTGCTTTGAAGTTGGAGCTGCAGATCCAAACAGGACTAAATACGACCCACATCTTTTTACTCCCATCATGCTTTGCAGGATTATTTAACTGATTTAAATGTTTCTAATCATCCTGAGCCGAACGTCCTCCTGAAGAGTCTCATCAGAGCAGGACTGTTGGATCAGGTACAGAGTCCTGGTTCCAGTCTCACCGCCTCGCCTCCTTTTATCTCGCCGTCTCAAACAGGAAGAGGGTTTTTTTTTTTGTTCCTGTCTGTGATCTCCCTGGTTTCTCTGCAGCCACCTGCTGCATCAGAGCCGGACCAGACGCCGCCCTCTGAATTATTAAACACGGCGCCTTTAAACCGGACCACTTCACTCCCCTCTTTCCTGGACTCTGGGCGCTTCCGGCCCCCTGCGGGCGCCGCGCTCCATCGTGGAAACACAAGGACTTTATTTTACCGCCACTCATCTTCCTCTGGAGCTTCGATTCCTTTTTAGATCTTTATCCTTCTTTAAAGGCAGCGTTTCTCTGACTCCACTTTGTAAAAAGCCCCGACACGCTGCAGTTTATCAGCGTGTTCCGAGACGTTTCCTCACCAGGAACCAGTCGGAGCTGAAATAAATCCACCTCACTGTGACAGGAAGTACTTTCTTTAAATTTTAACCTGTTCAAATAAAATCAGAAGCAGCTGTAAAACACCGCCTGCTTCGATTATCCACGTCAAACTTTCTCTCAGGTGTCCAACTTCATTCATATAATTTATCATTTCTCTGCTGAGATGTGTGTATTTTCTACACAGGTGTCCTGATCATAGGTTCATTGTGGCTCATTGCATCTACCTGTGGTTTAAATACATGTTATAAACACAGAATCAACCCCTCACACCTGTAGTGTACCACCACTCGAAACACCATGCTGAAATGTAACTGAGTGTATCTCAGCATTTACAAACTCTACTTCTTGGTATCAAGATAAAGCTACACTTGGGAGATTTTATTATAAGTGTAAGTATTAAAACAGCTGATGTGGTTCTAGAGATATTGAGAATGGAACATTATTTTACTTATTTTTTCCCTCCCCTCTGAATAAATTTTGCATTAGACACTTTTTAACTCATTTAAAACCATAATGAATCTTAAAACTCTTGGAAACCATAAACTCATTACCTGTGCAAAGATTCATGCTGCTAAAATGAACTGGAGCAAAGTTAGAGGTTTTAGTGAAGAAATCATTTTGCATTTTGTCATTCTGCACAGGACAGACCATAATTAAATGTAATAAATGTTGGGTTTTTAATTGCAAAAGTTATTTATTTTACTTACCTGTCTGAAAAGACTTGTTACTGAATGTTTGCTCTTTTGAAAAATGATCCAAAGATTTATTTTGTCACCATATAAATATAATATATAATATAATATATGCCAGGTCACTCTTGTGAAAGAGGTCTTGATCTCAACAGGTTTTTATCTTGTTAAATAAAGGTTTAATAAAAAAATAAATAAAACAATGACAAATTATATTGGACTTGAGTTGGACCACATTCACTCAAAATCAAGTAAAAATAAAAATTCAACACATTTTAGGACATATTTTGGTATCTTCTTTGACTTGCTTTAAAACATGTCTTTTTTTTTCTTTACAGATTTGTTGTAATTTATTTACAGATTTGCAACAATCCCATTTTGTACAGTTTGTTTACTTTCTGATTCAACTGCCTGTCGTTTGATCTGTGTTTGGTGGATGAGCTTTTAGCCAAGATTCTTAGCTTTCTGTTTATACCAAACAAAATGACTTTGGTAAAAATAAATGTCACTGATTACAGTAAAAGTCATTAAAACTGTTCACAAAAATCAGGAAAGTAAAAGTACTTTTACACACTTCATGATGAGTTTAGACAGATTTACTTTTGAAAAGAGTAACTAGGTGGTAAATTTAATAAGTACTGTAACGGAGTAAATGTACTTACGGATGTTGTTTTTTGTTTGGGGGTTCAGTTTAGGACTAAGGTGTGCATTGAGTTAAGTTTAGGTTCACGGTCAGGTTTGTACTGGGGGGTTAGGTTTAAGGTGAGGGGTCAGGACTAGGCTGTATAAAAGACTGAAAAATGAATAAAAGTCAATGCAAAGTCCCCACGAGGATAGAAAAACCAATGTGTGTGTGTGTTAGATCTGAGCAGGTCTGTGTGAAACACAACTGAATTGTGGTGTCAGCTAAAGTGGGCTGGTTCCCCCCAACAAGTCCTCACTGATTCCCACTAACACGCTATCAATAAGCCCCTCCCCCTCCTCCCCCCTCATGGGGTAATTGGATTTAAAATTAGAAATGGGCAACAAATTGATTATCAGGCCATTAGTCGGGCTGCTGCGAGCCGATTGGCTGCCGGTGAGGCGGCGCCGCTCTGATAACGGGGCTGAAACGTGGAGGCGTCACACGCTGCTGAGCTCATCGAACCCGGTTAGGTTCTGAGGAAAAAACACGAGGCGGGTCCGGCTCACCTCAGTCTGTAAGTGACGCACTACCAAAATAAAAGCACCAATAAAAGCTGACTTATTATTTCAGATCTGAACCATGGCAGCTGATGTTTGTATCATTTCTCCGTGTTTACTTTTTGACTTGCAACAGCAGGAAGTTTATAACCTTTTTTCTCTGGAGGCTTCTGTGCTCAAACAGAAATATTCCTCCTGGTTTAAATCTCATTATTTTCAGCGTGTCTGAGGCAGTCAGCAGGTTGGAGAAGTTTAGGGAAATAACAACAGCCGTTAACTTCTGGGATCAATTTGTTCCCCAAAAATATAACCAGAGAAAACATTTTAATCTGTTTGGGACCAGCCAGGGGAAAAGGAGGAATAAAGTGGTTTACAAAATATTCCCAGAATTCATTTGGTGACAACAACACACTGAACAGCATCGGGGAGATACATAAAACCTGAAGCTTCTGACTCTATAGCTGCAGGTTGTATCTGTCCTCTGGGAACCTGCAGAGTGGAGGTGACTTAATATCTAACTACCAATCATATATAACTGGTTTAGTTTAAATCAGTGTTTGTCCCCGTCTCAAGACTCAGCTGTGGACCTGCACCTCCTTAAAGACTGAAATGTCCATATTGTGGATAAAATAGACATGGTGAGAGACGGAAATGAAGGAAGCCATTTATGTCAAACGAGAAAAGACAACTTTAAACCCAGGAGGAGGTTTCAGTGCAACATTTTAAATAATTAACCTTGATAATATAATGACCATGAAGCCTGATACCCAGTCAGTTTCACTCTAATCCACACCTTCATGTATGTGATGTAGGAGGCACATTTAATCAATGTGTAAACTATAAGTCATTGCTGTAAAGCAGGGCTACTCAACTAAATGGCTCCAGGGGCCACAGTTACTGCAGGTCAACAGCTAAGGGGCCAAACATCCAGCTATTTAAGTAATTATGTGAATAAACCAAGTATTATAAAGATCTGTTACCTTTTGAAAAAGTTTATTTTGCTGCATTTAATCATGAATAAAACATGCAGCACCCCATAAAAGTAGTGATAATAAAATAATATAAAAAACATAAACACATTATGCCTCTTATTTACCACAAATATAATTTTGACATCTCTGACTTGACACATTTTTCAACCAATTTTATTTTCACTTTCATAGTTTTATCTTGTAATTTTAACTGTCTTGAGTGAGCATAGAAATGTTTTTTACCAGCTTGTAGCCAAGATTCTGACGATTCTGTAGATACCAAACATGTCTATAGCTGCGTTTCCATTACAAATGTGTGGAAAACTTTGTAGATATTCTGTTACAGTCGAAAAAACACAGTTTCGCAATTGCGGTGTTTCCATTAAGTAAGAAATTCTATTAAAATCACGCGTGAATACGCTTGTTCTCGCGATATGTCGTTACAAACATGGCGGCAATGGATGTAATCAATGATGCTACCACGACACTGATGATCAACGTTGGCGTCTTATCGAGGCTTTCGAGCGACAAGCCCCTGACACTTGGGAGCGGATACGTATGTGACGTTTTTGGGAAATAGTCGGTGAGTTTACTGCTTTATTTTCAACTTTGGTGAATTTACTATTTCTACTTCCTGTTGTCGTCTTTTTCACCAGTAGAAACAGCCGCTTCTTGATCACGTGACTCCCGTAATGCAAAAAAAGTGTTTCCATTGCAGTTTTGCGAAATACACCAATTTCGATACGGCCTCATCCTAGCTCAAAAACATTTTGTCGAAAAACGTATGTTTTTTTAAAATTGAAATGTTTCCATTGAGCAAATTTTTGAAAAAAATTGCGCATTTTTCTGTAATGGACTTGCGACCTGTCCAGGATGTACCCCGCCCCTCGCACGGTGACAGCTGGATATGGGCACCAGTGACCCACGTGACCCTGAAAGGAATAAGTGTGTACAGAAAATGGATGGATTTTCATGGTCAATGGAAACACAGTTACTGTTTAACTAAAATAACTCAGTAATTAAAGAAGAAACCGGGGTTTTGGGCTTAAGAGATGAATAAACCAATTGGCGGGCCGAACTTTGGTGACTTGCGGGCCGGGTGTGGCTCACGGGCTCTAAACAATCGCGTGTTACAGCTTTTATTTTGACGGGTTCCTTCCAGCAGAAGCAGGAAGCTTCGTGTTAAAAAAAAAGTAAAGCTTTTATTTTGTTGAGGGACTTCTGGGACAATAATGGCAAAGTTTTTTAGAAAAGTTGCTATCGGTGAATTCTCAAGCTGTGGAGGACGACGAGGATGTTGAAGAAAACAAGGAAGATGAGCAAATTTGCAGAGAATTAGAAAGAAAGAGATAAAAATGCAGAACGCTAATATTAAAGTGTGACATAAAACTCAGGTACCAACACAACAAACACTAACAAGAAAAACTCTCAAATACAGAATCCATTAGAAACCCAGCTGAGCTGAAGGGTTATCACCTGACCTCCACACCTTTACCTGCTCGGCCTCTTCAGCTCCACAGATTACAGCCTAAACGTCTGGTCACAGGAGAGGATTATGGGACCAGATTAAACCGGACATTAACACACGGGGAGGGGGGGGGATAAAGAAACACGACCGCTGCAAACCCAAAAGCCTAATTTGTTCGGTGGCGTCCTGCGTGTAATGTTATAAATCTTATTAATGAGACGAGCAGGAACAGCAGAAGCAAACAGAAGTGAGAGGAAGGAGGGAAAGATACGAGGAGACGGTCAGAGGAAATTAAAGAGCAGGAGGAAAATGAGAAACAATGAAATATGGAAGAGAAAGTATCGGTGCTGAGGATGAGGGGGGAGGAGGAAGGTGAAAGAAAAACAAAAGGCTCCTGTGGGAGAGAGGATGGTTTGTTCTTTAAAAACAAACCTGTCTGATACAAAAAAAACTGCCTCTGTGTGTGTGTGTCAGCTTTTAATAAAAACAACAATCTGTCATTAAAACATTTATTGAAATGTCTGCTTTTAACTCTGTAACATGTTTCTAATTCAGGATTTAATAAATGAGACGTTAAACATCAAGATGGACCAAACAAACAGACCTGTAACACCCATAATCACAGTTATTCTGCCTCTTTAAAACACACATTATCCATTATATCTAACTGCTGGGGACACACACACGCAGCTGCATCTGCAAACAAAGCCTGCTGAGCTCAGTGAGTTAATCAGTCAGAAAATAATTAAACTCAATAAAGCAGAACAGATTGAATAAAGAGAAAAGCAAAAAGTGACGCAGCATCTCTGATCAGGTCAGGTGTGAGAGGACGACAAACACATACACACTCACACACCTACTCTCTCAGCTGTCACTCATCAGACTGCCATCCTTCCTGGTCTTTGTGGACCATCAGATGGGCGTATAGAGGCAGATTCTGGACCTAACTGTTCCTGTACAGGTGCAGTGCTGGACTGGGCTGAGATCATTGTTCTACAGTGTAACACCCTCACAGACACGGTTTCTACAAGTCACCCTGTCTTTTGCTCTACATTCTAGGCCTGCACTCTATTAGATTATATTTATAAATATAGTAATGATGATATCACATGTGATATATGTCTTTTTTTCTTTCCTCCCATTCTAATCTGTACTTACTGCTCTATAAGACCTTTGGCATTTTTAGCAAAGTCATTTGTGTCTGTGAGCTTTAGCTGCCTTCAGATTCTGTCCTACTGGTTTAATATTGCATTAATATGAAAGAATATGACATCAAAACTCAGTCAACAATTATTGCACTCAATGAACATTGTGGACACTGATACTGTGATGACAATATACACCAGGGCTGTTCAACTAAATCACTCCGGGGGCCACAGTTACTACAGATCAACAGCTGAGGGGCCGAACATCCAGCAATTAAAGTCATTATGTAAATAAACCAAGTATTACAAAGATCTGTTACC
>JAUBOC010000056.1:20727296-20741361 GCA_032275365.1 Anablepsoides cearensis
ATTGGCTGATTAGAAATTAAGTGTTAACGAGCAGTTGGACAGGTGTACCTAATAAAGTGGCCGGTGAGTGTATATGTGTGTATAAAAGACTGTAATAGACTTTGTATGTGTTACATTTCTTCTTCTTTCAGATGTTTCCTCTCACATTAGTCATTATCCACCATCTCACTCTGTCCTCTATGTCCTCTGTCTTTACTCCGTCTACCTCTATGTCCTCTCTAACAGCATCCATTTTTCTCCTCCTTGCCTTTTCCTTGCAGCTGCTTCTCTAACATCCTTCTACCAATATACTGTCCCTCCTCTGGACATGTCCAAACCATCTCAGTCTGGTCTGCATCTCTGATGATCTCATCTTCATCCTTGTCTCCTCCAAAGAGAACCTCAACATCTTCAGCTCTGACACTTCCTGTTCTGTCTCCTGTCTTTTTGTCCATGTCCCTGTCTCTAAACCCTACAAAAAAAAAAAACATTTGATATATAAAATTAATTTTGTTTTAAGCAGGACACTTCTGTATTGCAGTATGTGCAAGTATGGATGAAGGAAAGTGGGCGGAGCCACATAACGTCAACACACCCTGAGACACTAACATCACCGAATAAAGTGAGCAAAGTGAACTAAACTGTTATTTTCTCTTAAAATAAAAACACCTCCTGCCAGATCATCCAGGAACAGAAATAAAATTATTTTAAAAATAGTCCTTGTTACAGTTAAATTCAGATTATTCAGTCAAGCCGAAAGAAGAAACTATCCCACATGAAGAACAGTGACAGGAATCAGTCAGGTGACACACAAACACACAGCAGAGAGACAATCCCTCTCATTACCCATAATCCACCAGAGCCTCAGAGGACGGCGGATCACCGGAGCTCACAGGAAGGTCCAAATAGCTGGGTCATTATCAGCAGAGAGAAAGTCTTCTCACCGGCCTTCTCACCACAGCATCAACTGATGACAGTCAGGTGTGTCCTTGTTTCATCTCACACACACACACATTCCTGTCCTTCAGTCAAAGCAGGACCTGCATGAAGGAAAAGACCCAAAGATTTGGACCCTGACCGTCTCTTCTGTCCAAACAGCAGCTGAGTGTTTGTTCTGTTTTACACTTCACAGGAAATTAAATCTGATGACATTTCAGTCTCCAACCATCTTGTTTTATCTGATCATGGCTCAACACGCCAGGTCAGGAATCAGAAACAAAAAAAAAAAGATTTATTCTAGTTCTCCTTTAGGGTTTGGAAACCAAAAATAAAAGAAGCAAAAATGACATGAAAACTGTTTTTAAAAGAGGTTTTACAGCAGCCCGTGGTGTTTATAGATGCTCATTAAAGCAACAACATCCTGCAAAAATAATAATAAAATTTAACATTTCTGTCCCATTAAAGCAAATGTCCTGGAACAAAGTAGCACATTTAACTGAATGTAATTAGTGTGGCAGGCCCACACACAAACTGACCCATAAAAGGCTTTAAAGGCAGGCGGTAAACACACACGTATGTCTGAACGTGCACATTAGGTAATTAAAACACACACAAACACCTCCATTAATGCTAATAACCTTTACTTCACTCCTCCTGCTCGGGTCTAAATCACCTCCTGATGTCAAATGCTAAACAGTTTTATTTCCAGTTAACATTATTTATACTTTTGTTTTAATAAATGCTTCAGTTTCTCCTGCGGTTATCACATTTACATGAACAGGCTCGACGTGGTCAAAAAAATTAATCATTCATGAGGGAATTTGCTTTTTAATGTTCTGACAGGATAAAAAGTCAGATTTTGATTTGAGAGGCTAAAAGTTTAAAACATTATTTTTACTCCAGTGTTTTCTCTGCATGTTTGTAGTTGGCCGGTTTCTGTACAACCTGATGTAGACGCTGAGGTGACTTTGACTCAGGTGGGCTGGAGGAGGGGAAAATCTAAAATAAAGGAGGTTTAACTCCAGGACAGAGACTGGGAGACCTTGCCTGGACAGGACCAGCAGGTCTGGCTAAAGGTGACAAATGATTGACCAACCAGCTGCCGTCATAAGAATTTCCACCTGCTGCTTTAATGTATGTCATAAATGCTCATTTCTGTTGCCGATCACCTGTTTCTCCACAGAAACACGCCCACAACACAGTTCTGACCAATCACACAACAGCTCACGCAGAAGAAAGGTTCTGACTGGACCTTTCATCTAGAACTGGTCCTCTAAATAAGAGTAGGGTTGGGCAATATTAGTTTAAAAAAAATAAAAATCAGGATTGATTGTGGTATTTTTAGTTGATAATGATTAAAATGATGATTAATCCTCTGGAGTCCATGAATGTCGTAGTCACATGACCAGTTTAAATCAATCTAGTGGTAAATATTTGCTTTGAAATATGTTCCAAATTGTGTCAAAAGTCCAGACTTCAGGCTACACATCAGTTTGTAAATTAAAAATAGGCCAAATAAAACTGGAGTTATAATAAATAAATTAAAGAACATAACCGGCATATTTTCTTTTGAATTTGGCTCAGGCAAAGTGAAACAGGAAGTGACATTAAAGGGGAACTCTTTAATAAAATAAACCTCTGGTCTTTATTTATTAAAACAAAATTATTTGATCTCTGAACTCTTCTTTGTCTCTCTTTTCTAGAGATTAAAAATATTCTAAAGAAACATCTGATTCTTCTTCACAGTCTCTGTTGTTAGTTGTTGTAGCAATGCTCTGTTTGCATGCAGACATTCCCCTTTGACATCACTTCCTGTTTTTTCACATGCAAATATCTCAACAACCGTTTATCTCAGCGACATGAAATTTGTTTTTGCAACATGTTATCAATGCTATGTTTCCAAAAATGCTTTCATGTTTATTACAAAAATCTGATGTCACAGACCCTTTAAATCATATTAATTGTGTACCAACAAATAATCGATAAGTTTTTCTACAGATTAATTGCACGCAATCTGATTTTGCCCAACTGCACATTGGCAAGATCACCTATCACAGATCATGTGACCATTGACCTCAGCAGCTGGTGCATCATCACAGTTCCTGCTTTGTATCCCAAAACCCTTCAGAGAACTGAGCTGCAGAAAGTAAATTTCCAGACAATAATAAAGATATATTTAGAGATGGAAATATATTTAAATCACTTTAAAAAACGATAATTTTTAAAGAAAAACTGAAGCAGAATTTCATTCACTTCAGCATCTATCATCATCATCATCAGAAACACATCTCCTCTCCTCAGTGATGATGCTCCAGCTGGACTCGGTGCTTCCCTCTAGCTGCTTCTCCTCAGAGTAAAAGCAGCATCAAAATGTGAGAGGAGGTGTTTGACAGAGAGACCGCGTCTCCCGAGGAGCAGCATCAAACCCCGGCAGCCTCCTCAGAGAGCAGCCGGGAAGTAAACAGCGTTTACAGAGCTGAGTGCCGGGTCATTGCCTCACCGAGAGACAGAACCTGCACACTAACCATCAAAGAGGGGCAGACGAAGCCCGAATCAGCCAGAAGAAGCCACAACAATCAAACGCCACATGAAAGCGCTCCTACCTTCCTGCACCGCCTGGAACGGGTTGTTGGGCTCGATGAGTTTAATGGAGTGTGTGATCTTCTCGCTGTGCAGGATGTCGTCGCTCAGACTGAGGTCCGACACGGCCAGCTGGAACACCTCATCGTCCCGCACGGCGTTTTCCTCAAAAATCGCACCTGGTCAGGTAAAACATGTAAAAAACAAGGAGTCAAAAAGAAGGGAAAAAGAAAACAAGAGAGCAGAACTAACTAAATTACAGAACGCCACACAGTTCAAATAAATAAATCAAACAAAGCAATAAAACTCCCCGTTATGCCTGAAAATAACATTAACGGGAGCTGCAGCGATATTCAACTAAAGAGCAAAATTAGCATGAAGTGATTCTAATAAATGTCAGTTACAGAAGGAAGATGTGAAAGTAAACAGAGAGAAGATCCAAGGTCTGAGTCCTGACATCTGAAACATTATTAATAAAACTGCTCAGTTTAGTTTACATACAAATAAACACATCTGTTTTTACTTTATTAAGGTCTACAAACATAAAACACAAGTTAACATTAAACAGATTTATTCCAGTTTTCTCAATCATTTTCAGCCACAAACAGCTTCTCCAGCTGAAAGGTTTTAACCTCATAAATTAAACAAAGCTCTTATTTTCCTAAAGTTGATTTCTTGTATCTTTGCATCAGTGTTTTTATAAAAAAAAAAAACGAGGCCAAATGAAACCACTTCATCTTAAAATCTGCTTTTCTGTTTCACTGTGTCGCTTTGTGTTTTAGTACAGATACTTTAAATCATTTAGTGATCAGAGGAAGCAGCTTTTGTGCTTTAAGCATCTTTGAGTTTAAATATTTTATCGTTTCAATTTTCTTCCTGCTTTTTTTTTTTTTCAGCAGAAATGCAAAACAACTCTCTTATTTAAGCGGTTGTTATGGGTTGAGCCAGAATAATAAAAAAAGTTGGTGGTGCAGCTTTTTGAGTCAGAACAGGAAGGTCACCTTCTGATCTGAGGGTTGAGGGTTCGATCCCCGGCTTCTGCAGTGCTGAACTGAATACATTTATTTTTATATGAATGTCTGAAAATATGTTTATTAAAGTCATGTTTGAGTCGTGCTTCGATCAGGAACACCTGTTTTAAATGAAGTTCAAAACTTTTTCCTGATCACTTCAGAACACTAAAGATGATTTTTAATATTATTTAAAACAGAAAGGTCCTAAAAGTGGGTTCAGAAAGATTTTTTTTTCTAGTGCATTAAAGTTTATTTGTTAAACAATGTTGGGTTAGCATAGAGTCCTGTAGTAATTAACCATTAGCACCAGGTGCAGACATCAGCAGCAATGCTAACTGTAGCTAGTTTTCAGGTAAAACTTAAAAAAAACTGTTAGAATAAATTAAAATATGGTTAAACTGTTCAGCAGTCCTCAGGAAACCTAAAGAAACATTTACATTTTGCTGTAGTTTGGTCCTTGTCATTGTTTATGATGGTTCTTCAACCCAAAGTGCAGACAAGCAACTCTTGGCACGTACCTTCAGAAAATAAATTAGTTTAATAAAGAAACAAAAGAAGGCTGTCGAGGCAGCAAACTACTAAATGAACTTGTGGGGATCAGACGCATGCAACCTGAGCCACAGCTGACAGAAAAGTGTAAAACACTGAACTGAGGAACTACTCAACCAACAGAGAATATAAAGACAAACTGATTAACCCAAAATGCCCAACACCTGTGCAGAGATCAGGTGCAGGTGAGCGTGGCAGAACAGAAACAGCAGAGCAGCAAGAAACAGAGACCACAACCAAAACCCAAATCTTAACTAGAGATCCCTGTAAACAAACAAACCAACAGGCCCAATTCTAACAGTCCTTTACTAACTGTGTTGTCCGAGAATTCAAACACCGGCTTAGCTTGATGCTAACGGCAGGTTAGCATTCAACAAAAACCATGAACCATGAAGGTGTGAGTTATTGGTTCTGATGAATGATTGACAGGCACGTCAACCAATCAGCTGGCGGACTTTGATTCAATAGACAGATTAAAAAATTGATTAATTTACAAACGATTTGAATAAGATATATTCTATCACAATAATAAGACCCAAATAATAATTAAAAAGTCAAGTTTAAACTCAAAATCTTTAAAACAATTATTTAAAAAAAAGTTAAGCTCATGAGTTTTAATTGAGGAGGTTTTTCAGGTGTAAATCAGAAAAGCTTCTGAAAAACATGAAAAAAAACATGTTGAATTAAACAAATAGTAACTTAGATGGTGAATAATTAACAGAACAAACTTATTTATTTTATTTTCTCACGAATAAAAATTTTTAACTCAAACTTGTAAACCTTTTTATGTTTTGTCTTTTATTTCATCTCATCGGTGAGTTCTGGGGACTGGCTGCAGGTTCTGTTACAAACATGCAAAACATCTGTTTCCTCAGAACAGAACAGAACAGAACAGAACAGAACAGAACAGAACGGTTCTGCAGCTGCAGCTCAGTCCCACTCCACAGATGTGACCTCCTTTAGAAACTTGACTTTATTTTGTTACATATTCAGACTAACAGAGGGAAACTCAGCTGTGTGTTGAACAAAATCCAATTATTTCTAATTCAAAGTATGAAAACGTTAAATGAAAATGCTGCAGGCTGCCTCAGCAGGACTTCACCTTTAAGATTTTTTTTAAGAAATACATTGAAATCTTGACTTTGTTCTGCTTTCTGTGTCGTCTGTGATTAGTGCGGAGCTCGTTAATGGACAGAAACAGTCGATGTGATTGGACTCACCGGCCTTTGTCCTTTTCATCGCCCACATCCAGGAAAATCCATTCCTATTAGCAGCTTAATCATCACTAATACAAGAGGTGTCATTTACCTTTAATGCTGCGCAGGTGGTAAATCAGTGGTGGGGGTAAAAACACACAGAAGAAGCAGTTCAGGAATAACTCCAGAGTTTAGTTTACATGAATTATAATCCCTTTGATCTGTTTAAATAAGTCTGAGTAAAAAACAAACACGGACAGAATTTATTTTACTTCAATCAATCTTAAACATATTTTTTGTTAAGCTCTTATAATACAAATATCTTAATTTTCTAACTGTGTGAAAATGTCACCACTTAACCTTTGATGGTTCAACATTTTAAAAGGTATGCCAGCAAAAACAAAAAGAAGCAAAGTAAAGTAAAAAATTCATAAAAATTCTTAATAAATCTGTGAAAAACCTTCAGAAAGTCTGCAGAATTAGAACAAGATTTCATTTTTATTTGCAGACGACTCTACATTTTTTTGCCTGGGCAGGAACATAGAAAAGTTGTTGGAAATAATGAAAATTGGTTTAATACTAATAAGTTATTATTAAACTTGTATAAAACAAGTTACATGATATTTAGTAATAGAAAGAAAACAATTGATGTTCCATTTAGACTGTATGGTGTTGAAATTTGCAGAGTCAGTGAGGTGAAGTTTTTGGGAGTCATCATTGACGAAAAACACATATAAATTACATATAAATTACTTAAGAACAAAAAGGGCAAAATCTATTGCAGTATTGTGTAAACTCAAGGAGTTATTTAATAATAAAGCACTATTTATACTATATAATGCAATAATTGTTCCACATTTGATTTATTGTACTTCAGTGCACTTCAGTAAAAGGTATAAAACTATGGAATAATCTGGAAAATTATTATAAAAGCACTGGAACAATTAATTCCTTTAAAAAATGATCAAAGCAAAATTGTTAAAGAAATATGAAATTGTTTAATTTGTATGAGTTACTGTTTGAGGAGTTGAATTTTGTTTTTTCTCCTATTTGGTTTATTATTGTTTAAAAAATGTATTTTTTTGTAAATAGGAGCAGATATAAGATTTTTTTTCTTCTGCTGCTGCCTTTCATTTTATTCTATTTGTATTGTTTTGTTGTATGTAATGAGTTTTGTTTTGCTTGTTTTTTTTTAAATGACATAAATAAAGTAGTATAATATTAAGATCACTTAAAAAAATACAGGAAATCAGGATCCCTAAAAGAAGAGTTAGTTTTAAATAAACACCCGGTGCAGAACTTTACTACATAAATAATTTATTCTGTTTGCACAATTTGCTGCTTTCGTTCAACTTTTTTAAAATTTCCGACATGTTCTTTTTTTTTGTTTGTTTGTTTGTTTCTCTGACGTATTTTCAGATTTACTGCAAACACGTTAAACTAAAGTAAAGCTTTCTATGTGCCGAAGCTAATTTACCTGCAGCTGACATTTTTTCTCAGAGAACCAAAAGACACAAGCAGACAGTTTTAATCTGAACTGCATGAACTTAATCTGAACTGCATGTTTGACATTTTCTCTTTTAATTCTAAAAAGTAAAACTTGTGTGTCGACCTGCAGCAGCAAACTTTAATAACAGGAGAATATTTTCTCTCTCTGTTACCCTAACCCCCCTTAAAGCCTCTCTGAGAGGAGCCGGAGCAGAGTTTATAGTCCCAGATCTCAGAAGCTGCTAAATCTCAGAGTAAACCTGCTGCCGTCTCAGAGTTCACAGCCAGACGGAGTTTTGGGACCCAGAACCGGGTTCTGGAAAGGATGGGGGGGCACTAAACACAGCAGCTCCTCTGCATTGTTTACACTGCAGAGGGAAATAAATTACATTTGGCTGCTGAGAAGTTCCCACCTTCAACGTGTCGCCGTTTTGTTTGTGGAAAAAGGTCAGACTCACAAATCACACCTTGGTTTGGTGACTTTAACGGGATTTCCACTTTTCTGTGCCCTTAATTAAGCATTCAGCTCATTCAGAAACAAATAATTTGACCTTACAGATCGAAGCACTTGTGTGTGGAAAATGTCAAGATTCCTAACGGCACTTTTGCTGAGTGTTGTTTGGGTTTCCAGGTAAAAGCAAAGCACAGATTGTTGTTGTTGTTGTCACTTATAAACCTCATTATAAAGTGAAGCTGCACCCTGATGGACCAATCTGAAGTTTGGGTTGACCTGCAGGACAGTCAGACGTTTCTGCCTGGTGCACCAACATCATGATCTGTGTCATCAAGATTCGCCAATGTGTGTTTGTTTAAAGTGCCTGTGGCATCACATTTTTTTTGTAATAAATATGAAGGCATTTTTGGAAAAACAACATTGATAACATGTTGCAAAAAAATTCATGCCACTGAGATGAAGAGTTGTTGAGATATTCACATGTGAAGTGGCAGGAAGTGATGTCATGAGGGGACTATCTGCATGTAAACAGGGCGTTGCTACAATAACAACACAGACTGTAGTGAAGAATCTGATGTTGAAGAAACTTGGAAAATGACACACAAGTTTACCCATTTTGTTACATAACTAGCATACTTTCCTTTAAACTTGACTTAGCCAAAGTGAAACAGGAAGTGACATCAAAGGGGAACTCTTTAACAAAGAAAACTCTGGTTCTTGTTTATTGAAAGAATATAATTTGACTCTTCATCTCTCTAATGACTCAAAATCAATTAAAGAAACCTGAGATTCTTCTCTCCAGTCTGTGTTGTTAGCTAATGCTTTGTTTACATTCAGACATTCCCCTTTGACATCACTTCCTGTTACTTCCAATGCAAATATCTCAACAACTGTTCAGCTCAGCAGCGTAAAAACCCTTTGCAATAAGTTATTAATGGTTTCTTTCCAAAAATGCATTCATGTTTATTACACAGATGTGATGACATGGACACTTTAAAGTGGCGTACAGACCGCCGGTCAGAGACGTCTCAGCTCCTGAATGTTTGTCAGGATTTACCTGGTTTGCTCAGAGGCGCTGCGGCGCAGCAGCAGAGGCAGCAGGAACAGATCGATGCTGCTGTAAAGTAAAAATATGTGTTCTGGCGTGAAAAGTGTCGAACATGATGCTGCTCAGCTGCTCGCTCGTTAAACTGAAGAGGTGTTTCAGTTTATACGCCTCACCGCCGACAACCGATAACCAGGAATAAAATTAAAAACACATTTGAAACCTCACATAAAATTTAAAAAGCCATTGGTGGATTTATCTGGGCTGGGAAGCTTCAGTTTGTTGAAAACAGCTGAAAAAATTATTTCTACGAAACATAAAATCATATAAAATAAAATGTTTGGTTTTATTTTTATTTTACAAAAACAGAATTTGAAGAATAGATGTTTTTATATTTGACTTTTGATCTTCATGAACCCAACTCACTGAGTTCATTTGTTGTTTTATTATCAAATTATTCACATAAAAACTGTTGTTTTCTTTTCATACAACTAAATTACTTATAATTTTCTTCCTCCTATGATCAGTTAAAACCAACCTGCCTCTCCAGCTCCTCCCACAGGAGTGTTCTTTGGTCAGAAAGGATATAAAATAAGCTATAAATCAAGAATTTAATAATATACACAGTGTATTTTAAAGCAAAGACAGGTTTGTGCTGCAACAACATTAAACTTTACTTTTTTAAAACTGCATGATAAGACAAAGGCATTTTCAGGGCTGAATGAGTTTTTAAATGAACTTTTTAAAAGAAGACAACCAGAATAGAAGCTAAAATTAGTAAAACATTAGCTTAAAGCTAATATGGATATGTGGATCAGGGTATAGAAGGACGCAGGAACAGAATAATTGGTCAAATTGAACAGTTATTAAACAACTCATCATTAAGATGTTTGTATTTAAAGGGGGAAAATCTGCAAAATCCACTTTTTTAAGCTGTTAAATACATCTTGTTGTAGACTGGGAACCTCTAGGAGGCAGAAAAGTTCAATTTAGTTTCTCCCAGCTCTGGATGGATATTTTTATATTCTGTTTGAGTCATATTTTTCAACCAGCTCAGTTTTTTCTATTTTTTATGACGTTTTGCATTGAATTCATTTGTAAATATTTGTAATTTCTGCGCAACTATATAGTCTAAACCCCTCCATCAAACTGGAATGAAGCGGGAGGAGAGCTGAGCGTGAAGCGCCTCGTTTGGATTCAAAGAGACAGCCTCAAAACGAGTTGAAAATGGGTGAAAACGGGGCTTATGGAATGACAATAAGGAGTATTTCAGACCAAAGCATTGCAGTTCCACTTTATATAGACCCCAAATGAAGAAGAAGTAGAATTTAAAAGCATCACATGTCTCCTTTAAAGACTTCATGGTTTTAAAACATTCAGTAAAATCTATTTTTCCAGCCTGTCAGACTGAACGATGCTCAGTGTGAGAACAAAACGCTGAGGCGTTCAGGAACCTGTTATTAGGTTTCCATTCCTGCCCTGTCTGGTTGTGCCCACACAGTCTGTCTGTCCCTGCAAATCAGAAGCAGCTCTAATGTGACGTCTCCAGGTGTTGTCGACACCCGGCCTCCTGCTCCTGCCTCATGACTCCAGTCTGCAGAGCTGCGCTGCGTTCCAGTGCCTGGCCGCTGCGTTCAGGGCGCCGGAGGTGAACGCCGGGGCCAGGCCTGCGCTGAGGCATTGTGGGAAGTCTTCTGCTTTGTTCCCTAACCGTGTTAGTTTATCTTATTTAGTGGCGGGGCGAGGAGAGGCCGCAGCTGCTCATTTGCTCCGCCAGCCTCAACAGATTGGATTCCTGCAGTTCGAGCTCGCCTCTCCAGAACCCGACCGGCGGATAAGCAGCCTCTCCTTCTGCGGCCGAGTCGTAAATCATCGCTCGTCAGCTGCCTGGCTCGTGGGATGAGGTAATCGCTCCTCCTCTGGCTCTTTATAAAAAGTGACTTGTTATCCGTTTGGCCTGAGGGGCGTTCAGGGGACCTTCAGACCTGGAAAACAGCCCACAGGGAAGACGGAGAGCTACAAACCGAGGCTGAACAGAAGCGGCCTCAGGTGGGCAGAAAGCAACACGATGACTCCCACCTTCTGTAGATCTGTTCCTCCGTTTATTTCCTGTGAGTCTGACGTTTTAACAGGACTTTCAGCTTCTGAACTTCCTGTGGTTCATTGTTGGAGTTTTACGATGCAGTTACAATAAAAATCACTCTTAACTCTTTAATTACCCCCAGGCTGGTCCCTGTAGACCCCCACCAGACACTGATGATCACATTTACAGGAGAAAAAAACTTTTTCCTGATGAGTTCAAACCTGATAGTGAACACTGAGCAGGTGTTTATAATATTTACCTGTTTCTTTCAGGTTTCAACTTCATGTATCCTAAGAACTGAATCTGGGTCTGGACTAGTTAATGCTGTGAAATAAATTCTACATGAAGCAAAATCCTGACAAGTGTAAAATAAAATGTTAGAAAAACATCATTAACACATTGTCATTATTTAGCTCATTGTGAGTGTTAAATCCTAGTTAAAAATCTCCAGTAACATTTTATTTGTATTTAGCTCACTGTTCTTACATTTTTTTCTGCCTTTTACCTAATGTTACATTTAAATGTTAAATGTTATGTGTAAATATTAAATCCTAAATCTAAATGTAAAAGTTAAATCTTAAATGTTGTAGTTTATATATAAGTATTTCAGGAAATAACACCGCCTTTGCTGTTGGAGCTCAGCTCTTGTTATGACATCATCATCCTGAGACAATAGTAACTTTGATAACTCTGCTAATGCTGTTAGCTTTGCTAAAGCTGCTAATGCTGCTTGTGGCTGCTCGATCCGTACCAGAAGCACGATCAGTACTGTCCCTCCCTGAAACATTGTTTTTAGCATGTAGCATTTTGCTAAACTGATGACAGAATTCATTGGATTTCAGTCTTTTATCACCTGCAATGTTTCATAGAAAAGGCAACGTTTGCAACAGCTGCAGATTTTTATTCCAGGAAAGAAATAAAACAACGATAAGATGAGTTATAACATGATTGTCTAGAAAATAGTTAGCAAGATATTATAAATAAATATGTACACATCATAAATCTATATTTTATTAATCAAAATGTATATAACATTAAAGCTGTTTTCAGAATATAATATAACGCACATTTATATTTAAGTACAGAAATAAATATTTTCCTAAATTGAGCACATTCCAGGAAGTCTATCATTTAAAATTTAATTTTTACATTTACACGTTAGGATACATTTTTAAAATTTAACTTGCACATTAGTAAAAAAAATAACAAATCAGTGAGCTAAATAACAATAAAATGTTAGAGGAATTTTTAAACTAAATAATGAAAATGTATTAGTGACATATTTTAACCTTTCTTTTTTACACTTCGTTCCTCAGAGAGATTTATTCAATCTGCAGCATCAGAGATAAAATAATGAAACCATTTTAGTCAGATTCTCTGTTTCAGTCAGATTTGGCAAAGTTAGTTTAAATTTCATGGTTTTCTGGTTTCAGAGCCCGCTTCTAATAAGAGTCCACTTATTCAAGTTAAGGTTGGGTTTTTGGGAAGGACATTCAAGAAGCTCAATGTTAGACTAATTTATCCAATCAGAAACCAGTTATGATGTTCTATCTGGGCCTGTTTTACCCATCCAGCTGATTTGAGAGAGTTCTTTTTTTATCATAATAAAAATGAACCTATAAACCTACAGGTGTGTTTTCTCCATCTGTAAAATGTTCAAATGAACCTGCTGAGCTGAGAACCTTTACATCTGATCTTTAATTAGAGCAGAAATAAAGTCTGGTTGTTTCTGCTGTTCTTCGATCTCTGCTGTTCTTTCCAGACACAAATAAAACCTACAGCAGCTGCATCTAGTTTTTGTGTTTTTGTTTTGTTTTTTTACTCGTTTCGTGAACGTTGGCCCAAAGAACGAAGAGTGGAACTAATTAAAGAAAACAGCTGCTGCTCTGATCCAAACAGATGAAAACGTGCCGACTCGCAGGGCCCGACCGTGCAGGATTCTGCTCGGCTGATGAACGCAGTAAACTGGGTCAGGGGTTGACCAAAGGTCCAGCGCTCATGTTTTCTTGTGTATCAGCTGTTTTACCAATCAGAACCGCACACACACACAGACACACACACCTCCCTGCCTGCCACTGATCCTCCTCTGGGAGCAGAGAGGAGGGACAAACAAACCGGGACATGTCACTGATGATCAGCAGCTCGACTGCAGGAGACAGATGTTTGGGTGAGGACGGGTGAGGACGGGTGAGGGGTGGGGGTTCAACACTGTCACATCTGATCTGGGTTCACTTGTGTTCCACTGCCAAGTCAGTCAGGATGTCAGTGGGCTGAGGGAAACGAGTCCCTGAACGCAGCACAGGCTCCGCCTACTCAGATATTTAAAAATTAAGATTTCCTGCTGCTAAGCTCCTCCCACCAACACACACAAAAGGGAACAGAAGAGTCTGTCTCAATCTGTTGCACATAAAATATTGCATTTATGGGCGTCGCCAGTGGTGGGCACCACTAATAAAAAAGTTAGTTCCGCAAATTCTAAACCTCTTATAATTATTATTAGGTCCGCAACATCAAAACCGCTTATATCACTAAAAATCTAGCGGAAGCTAATGCTATTCTGCATATCCGCTAGTTCAACTTATCACTCTCCAGCCGGCACAATTACACGTGCAGCTTATTACACAACAGTGCCAACTAGAGGTGTTGAGCAGTTTAATCAAACGAGCGTTTGCTGGGGATGTGATATGATGATGTAACATACCTTTGACTCATGGTGTAAAAGTTGTAAAGTTGTTGAGA
>JAUBOC010000056.1:20772760-20783432 GCA_032275365.1 Anablepsoides cearensis
AAGGAGCAAGCATCTACCAGTACAGGAACGGCAAGTTGCTCACTGAGGATTTCTCTAAACCACATATTCCAAATGTGGAAAACATAACAAACAGAGGAGATGTGATCTGGTGTAAGTAGCATTAATTAACTTTTATCCATACAATAACTAACCTACACAATAAAGTATTGTATAGAAACTAAAATCTACAGTTTATGAACCTCAATCCTGATCAGATTGATTTCTCTCCTTCAGGTACTGTTGATCTGACCCTGGATCCAGAAACAGCTCATCCAAACCTCAGTTTGTCTGAAGAAAACAAGAAGGCAACACATGGATGGGCCCGACGATGCCCTAACCTTCCACAGAGATTCAATACAACATATCAGGTTCTGTGCAAAGAGAGGCTGACTGGGCGCCATTACTGGGAGGTGGAGCTGAACACTGAAAGAGGTAGAGATGTTTCTGCAGGAGTTTGTTATGAAGGTATTCAGAGGAAAGGAAAGAATCAACACAGTGTTCTGGGGAGGAGCGATAAGACCTGGTCATTAGGCTACAAGTGGCTATTAGGAAGAGTACCAAACCCTGTGTTCTACGCAGAGCACGATACAAAAGGGAAAGAAATCAGACATCCTGTTCCCCAAACAGGCTGCCCCCGCCTGGGAATTTATCTGAATTATTCTGGAGGCACTTTGTCTTATTACATCGTCACAGGTGACAAACTGACTCACATTCACACTTTCAGTACCAAATTCACTGAGCCGGTTTATCCATGTTTCAAGGTTTGGACGAAAAAGAGCTACGTTTTCCTGCGTCTGTAAACCCAGAGGCTCAGATCAGATTAATAAGAAGGTGAAAAAAATAAGAAACAATCTGATTAAAATTAATATTAAAGTAAAAAATGAGCCACAGAACAGACTGGTTGAGAATTATGAAAAAAAAGAATTTGGGTTGTTGTATAATGTTACAGTTGATACTCATTGCCTTGGTTCTAACAACTTTCCCAAAAATCCGTTGGCTCCTTTCCCTCCATGGAAAAAACCACTAACAGTCATCAGAACGTCAACCATCATTTGTTCCTTTTTTAGTAATATAATGAAAATAAATGGTCCTAAAGTGTGGAAGAAAACCTCATTTACACATCACGTTTAAATTTTCTGTAAAATCTTATTTTTCTCTTTGTTTTTGAACTTTGAAGTGTTGGCTTTTATTTTGTTTTATTGTTTTTATTCTTGTTAGAACTCATCTGTGTTATATGTTACAGTCATGTTTTATCAATTCAACTGTAATCTTGGTGTTATTGATTAGATCAAATAAAAAGATGCAATAACAGTTATTGTGGTTTATCCTTCAGTATTTAACTCCTGTTGTGCCTGTGTAAGTTGTCTGTTAAGACTTGAGAAGGACCTCTCAGAAGAAAGCAGAAAGGGGCAGGATCAGATGAGAAGGGTCTAGCTACAGTCTAGCTGAAGTGGGTGTATTTTGTAGTCAGGGGGAGGCTTATGTAGTGTCTGCTGGCATGTTTTGTTGTGTCCGCGGGTGCAACTGGGTATTATTGAGTCGGGTCAGGTCAGACCCAGACCATATTTGGAAATCATACAATCAAATCATTCTACAAACTGCCTTTAATTTTTGAATCACTTATTTCTGTTCCTTATTAAATATATGTTACCACAACATTAGATAAATGAATGGATGGATTGATGTTGGATAAATAGATGATTTAACGGATGTATGTTGGATAAATGGATGATGAATAAATGGATTAATTGATTGATGTTGGATAAATTGATTGATGAAATGATTTTGGATAAATAGATAGTTGGATTGATGTTGCATAAATAGATTCATGATAGATAAATATATTGATGGATTAATGCTTGATAATTGGATGGATAGATGGATGGATGTTGGTGCAGTGGTTAGTATGCAGTAGTGGTTACTGATATTGTTGAGGTGGGCAATAAACCAGGGCTGCATCACCTCAAGGGTGCCACAAGTGCCCGGAAATGCACCCGCCCTCTCCATAAAATAATTAAAAGCATTGTTTCATCTCTGTCCTAATATCTCACTTGTGGGCACCCTCCACACTGTAGCTTGCAGCTGACACACACCCAAACAGTAACTGTTTCTGATATAGTCAAGGAGGGCAGTTAACCAGGGCGGGAACCTCTCAAGTGTGCCGTAGTTAGATGGATAGTTTTTGACATGCAATAAACAAACTCAGATGACCATTCACCAAACTGCCTTTAATTTTTGGATCACTTTGAATTTCTTTTTCTTGTTATAAATATTACCACAACATTAGATGGATGGATGGATGGATGGATGGATGGATGGATGGATGGATGAATAGATAGATAGATTGATGTTGAATAAATGAATTGGTGGATGGATTAATGATATCTTCCAGGAGCTGTGGCCTGAAGGTCATCATTGCGTGTCATGGCGGCAACCAAAGGACCCGCTGGTGGATACCAGTGGGTCCTTTCCTGATTCACCACTGTTGAAGCAGGAAAGGAAAGTAAGTGGATAGACAGATTGGGGCCTCATCCTCAGTAATGAGGGCATTGCTTCGGTCAGTCGTGGTGAAGAAAGCTGAGTCGAAAGGCAAAGTTCTCAATTTTCTGGTCTGTCTTCGTTCCAACCCTCACCTGTGGTCATGAGGCGTGGATCATGACTGAAAGAGCGAAATCCCGGATACAAGTGGCCGAAATGAGTTTCCTTCCTTCGTACGGTGACCGTGGCTCAACTTTAGAGATAGTTCCATCATCCGGGGGGAGCTCGTAGTAGAGCTGCTGCTCCTCCACATCGAAAGGAGTCAGGTGAGGTGGTTCGGGCATCTGATTAAGATCCCTCCTGGACGCCTCACTTTAGAGGTGATCGGGGCATGTCCCACTGGTAGGAGGCCCCGGGGAGGACCCAGGACTCACTAGTGGGATTATGTATCCTCTCTGGCCTGGGAACACCTTGGAGTCCCACAGGACGATCTGGAAAGTGTTGCTGGGTAGAGTGATGTCTCGGTTTCACTCCTGGACCTGTTGCCTTCACGACCCGACTACGGATAAGCAGAAGAAGATGGAAATGGATTGATGTTGGATAAATAAATCTATGTTTGATAAATAGAATGATGGATTGATGTTGGATAAATTATTTATTTATTTACCATTGTTTAACCTTGCTAATCCCATTGCAGTTACAGATCTCTTATTCAAGGGAGGCCTTGTGCCTGAAGGCAACCTATTGTACATGTTTTTGGGGGTGGGGGAAACTGAAGTACCCAGAGAAAACCCACGCAAGCATGAGGGGAACATGCAAACTCCACACAGAAAGATCCCAGGTCCAAACCGGTGATGGAACCCAGGACCTTCTTGTTGTGAGGTGTCAGTGCTAACCACTGAGCCGTCATGCTGCCAAATGGGTGAATTGATGTTATATTACTGGATTGATAAATTGATATTTGATAAATGGATTGGTGGATGGATTTAGGATAAATATAGATTAGATAAATAGATTGATGGATAAATTGATTGATTGATGTTGAATAAATTAAATAATGGATTGATGATGAATAAATTGGATAGCTGGATACAATGTTGGAAAAATAGATTGATGTTTGTTAAATGGACAGATGCTGGATATATGGATGGATAGATTGATGTTGGATAAATGGATTGATGTTGGATAAATGAATTGATGGATTTTGGATAAATGGATTGATGTTGGATAAATGGATTGATGGATTAATGTTGGCTCAGTGTGCTGCTCAGGATGGGAGACTGTGGCGAAGCAAAGATTTGGTGCAGTCTGCTGACTTCTTTAGATTTATTGTTATTTTTTGTGTACAGTGCCCTGAGACAACAGTTGTTGTGACTTGGCGCTATATAAATAAACTGAATTGAATTGAATTAATTGGATGGTAAAATGGATTAATGTTGGATAATTGGATAGATTGATGGATTAATGTTGAATAATTGGATGGTTAAATTGATTAATGTTGCATAATTTAATGGATTGATGGACTAATGTTGGATAATTGAATGGATGATGGCATGATGAATATTGGTGCAGTGGTTAGTATGCAGTAGCAGTTTGTAATATGGTCGAGGTGGGCAGTTGACCACGGCAGCATTTCCTCAAGCATGCCATGAGCATCCGGCCACACCAATCAACAAGCGTTGTTTCATATCTGTCCTAGTATCTCACTTGCGGGAAGTGAGTACCGTCCAAACTGTAGCTTTCAGCTGACAGACACTCAGAAAAGCTGTAAAAGGGGAAGGGAGTGGGTTACAAGGAATTCTTTCTTCTCCAGCACAGGCTGTCAGGTTTTGTGCAATCTAATTATTTTTCCATGATAAGGAGTGAGTAGCAGTTTCTGATATGGTCAAGGTGGGAAGCTGACCAAGGCGGCTTCCCCTCAAGAGTGCCTTGAGTGCCTGGCCTTCCCTCGCCCTCATAAAAAATAAACAAGCATTGTTTCTTATCTGACCTATTATTTCACTTGACTGGTTGTATTTCCAGGATGACTTGTTCTCCAGATGTGTGTTATCAACACATCTCCAGCCAGAATAAACATCTCTTTAAGTCTGTGAAGTTTTCTTTGAATAGTACTTCATAAAAGACAGATCTTGTATAGTCCCCCTTGCTGGGCAGCACCTAAAAGTTCACTAAATCACCATTCATCCCAAACAAAGTAGAGCCAACAGTATTAAACAGATTATTTTAGTGTTCAGCTGATGTAAATGGCTTGAACTTATAGCGCCTTATCAAGTCAATACGGGCTCCAAAGCGCTTTACACTTCAATCATTCACACATTCACGCATTAATGTGTGGTGCACCAAAAGCTCAAAACAAAAGTCAATAACAGACAAATAAGATGTTTGGCAGAGGAGGTTCGGCAAAAAATTTCAAGTGAACAACCCACATACTCAGCTCTACATCTTATCCCACAAATGCATGTTCCTTACAAATGTGGCACAGTTTAAAAGGGAAATTAACAGACTTTCCAATAACATTTATTGCCAAGAAGCATTGTTACAACAAAGAATTAATTTATCAAACACAAATCACCTTTAATATTCAATGAAATTTTGAGTGTGTCAGATGGTGCACAATAATCTACATGTTATAGGCAGACATGTCCAGCTCTGGGAGTGGGGTTGAGGTAACCAGAGGAGTTGTTTACCCAGCGCATCAAACAGACTGGGACCACCCCTGTTAGTATGTGAAGATCAGGGTGTCAGATTCTGGTTCTTACCTCAAATCAATCTCGTCTCTGTAATGAGACAGAAATGATGTCATGTTCAAACATCTTCTGGAAGAATAATAAGATCACATGTTTGGAAACAAGGATGTTTGAGGAGAAAAATGTTTTCATGTTGAGCAGATTAAACTGATTAGTTATTAATATCTGTGTTTTCCAAGCTTCTTAATGTAGGGATCTAGATAAACTTTAATCTAACACCAATATTAAATCTGACAGCGAATTCCAAAATAACTTTACAAATCATATAAAATAACATCAAAATCATGTGATTATCTGAAGTATAAAGGAAGTTATTGATGTTTGTTTAGGTGAAATCAGCTCATGTTTTCTTGCTGCAGTTCACAGCAGAACCAATGTGACCATTTCCCCTTGTTCTTACCTACTTTTGCTCATAACTTCCTTAGTGTTCAAGATATCGCCATGAAATTTTAATGTAAGATTCAGGTTTTTGTAGGAAGCATCTTGTATCCTAAATAGTAATAAAATAATATTACAAGGCAAACTGCAGCATCAAATCAAATTAATGCGTCTTAGAAAGTAAGGAAATTAGAACAATTTAAAAACCATGTGAACATATGTTTTGTAAACAAAGCTCCTCAACCAATGAAAGTGTGTTAAATGTGTTAAGTGACAGAGAGAAGCGTCAACACACTTTGCAACAAGCGCTATTGCGGATTTAAAACAACATACTTCGATGTTTCAAATCATTATCAAATTTGGAACAAGGGCAGATAAAATAACGTTATTCATGGCAGCTTATCTCTTTAAAGGGTCACTTGAAAACCTCTGGTGATTTACTTTGATCCTATTTTTAAAAAATAGTCTCAAAAAGCTCAAAGACGAGGCTGTAGCTAACTACCTGATGTCAGCACACTGTTGAAATTCGTAGAATTAATGAAGCAGGAAGAAATAAGCAAACACACAGAGCAGCCTTGCAAAATCCAGTCACAGCAGTTTGGGAAGAAAATGGCAGCAGCTGCTGACGACATGTCAACATCTCTACTTTATGTTTTTTATTCCTTCAAAGGACGTTCAGTCCAGTAATAATGTCCAGTTTGATGTTTTCATAACCCGTGTTCAGCTGAGATGTGTTTCTTTTTTCCTGTTGCTGATTTCACTTCTGTCTTAAAATAAAAGGGTCTTTCTACCATAGTTGTAAGAATTTAGTTGCTCATGATAAACTTCATATTCAGAGTATTTTTACAAACAGCTTCTAGGATACATCATCTTCTTCTGATAGATTCCAAAGAGCAGTCAGGTGACATTAAAGAGTTTAATTAAAGCAAATATAAATCAGCTGCAGCTGAATCACATCTTTACAGATGGTTCTAGTTGAACTGGTTGATATGGAGTTTCAGTGTGTTTTCAGGTGAATGGTCCTCTTGAGTCTGATCATTTAGGTTTTTGTGCTCGTTTTCACACAATGTTTTTATTTTAACAGGACTGCGTGGGTTTGTTTCCTGCTCTTCAGCGTTGGAGCTGGTTTTCCTGTGAAAAGAGGTGAGTTTTTATGTCCTGCAAATACAAGGAATTTCTAAGGGTACCTAATGACTCCTGATTTAAACACTAAAATGTGTTTCAGGTCCAGCTGGTTCAGGTTACAGCTTTGGTTTGGGGTATGGTTATCCCAGTGAAGGTTTTGGTTCAGCTTACACCAGCAGTGGAGCTGCCTCTGGTTTTGGTTCTGAATTTGATTCAGGCCTTCTGAACCCTCTTGACGGGGGAATGGCTCAGATGACTGCTGACCTGATGCCTTTGAGTCCCAGACGTAGCACCCCACGCTTCCCTTGGACCCTGGACTACGTTCCGCTCGGCTCGTTCGACGACCGATTGGTGTACCCTTCATCCCACATCGTTGTCTCCAGCAGCGGCTACCAGCGAGCACGAGACATCCGCTCCAATACCAAATACACCCAGGATACTCTGAACCACATTTCTCTGCCTGGGAGTTACCTGATGAGTGAGTCCGGTGGTACAAAACAGTAAGATCTACTGGTACATGAAGGAGCTGGTTTACACCTGCAGGTCAAACTGGTTCATCAAACATTAAACCCAATAAATCTGAAATATCTTTGCTGCATTTTCATTTGGAGCTGGTGTTAATTCTTTACAACAAAAGTTCTACAAAAGTTTTTGTCTGCGCTTCATTTGATGGTCAGAGAATCTAAAACCAAACATTCAACTGATGAAGCAAAAATCCAAGTTGTTAAACTTTAAAGAGGAAAAAAGTTGAGTCAAGACTGGATTTACTGGTCCGCCTACATTCATCACCTGGGGCCATGATGTTTGGATCAGAACTGAAAGAACCACATCCTGAAAACAAACAGCTGAAAGGCTCTTCCTTCGTAGGGTGATCAGGTTCAGCTCCATCATTGATGCAAAGCAGTCTGAGGTGGTTCAGGATCAAGAGCTTTGGAGGTTTCATGTCCCAAAAGACCCTGACCCCAAAACTCTGTAGGGATTATAGATCCTCTCTGGTCTGGGAACAACCTGAGGTCCCCAGGAGGAGCTGAGAAGAGAGGTCCGGGTTCTGTGACCTGTTAACTCTTCAAACTGACCCAAGCTAAACGATGGAGAATTAAAGTTGATACAGAATAAGGCTGAGTCCATTTGAATACATGTTTATTTGTGAAAAGATTAAATAGGTCAAAGTTCATCCAGACAGACGATTTAAACGAGACACAAACCGCACCTTTTTTAAATTATAAAACAGAATTTACACAGATTGCATATTTTAAAGAGTTTTGTAAAATCTCCCAGAAATAGTGCAATTTTACCAGAAACAAACAAAAAATAACCCCAAAAGGAAACGTGCTGAAGACTCCAGGAGCCTATTGCACAGATCTAGGATAAGGGATTAAGCTGGGATTTTGGTGTAAACCTGAATTAAACATTGAGTTTGTTGCACAGGAGGGGAAGCACTTGTGTTTTCATGGTAACAAGTGCTCTGGAACTAACCTGGTCCTGACCAGGTTTAAAGTGGAGCTTATTTAATCTTTAATGTTTGAGCAGTAGAGTCACTTTACTGCAAAACTATTCATCTAACCAAGTTTTACAGTCTTATCAGAATCTATTTTTAATTTTGTTTTGAGACAAATATACGGAGCAAGATCAGAATATGTTGGATTATTTATGTCCTTAGCCTGAAAACTTTTCTTTATTTGAAGAAGTCTTAACAAGTGTAACTATTAAACTGCAGATTTAATTATATTTGAAAAGAATAAGGGTCTAATCTAGTCTTTAACTCATTTTTAGAAGCCTAATTTTTGCCGTCTGATCAGAAATTGTTTCATACAGTTAAATTTATTCTTTAGTTGCCTTAAAATTTAAGAAAATATTTTCAGATTTGTGAAAAATAAGATTTAACCTCACCTTTGCCTTTATAATACTCTATGCCAAGCCCCCCCTCTCGCTTCAGCTTCTCTCCTCATCTTTTCCTACAGCGATTATTTTCAGCTGTTTATTTTGTTAGTTTTGTTAATTTCAGATAACTTGGAAATAGATTCAGCGGCACAGAAGGTTTTAGTAAAAGTCGTTAGTTTAGTTTTATATGATTACACTGCTGGGATGAGACTCACGTGTCTTACTGCGCATGCCTGATCAGGATATGTGATCCACCTGATGGGTTTAGTAAGTAAGCAAACTGTGAACGTGCATTAATCCTGAACCATTTACAGCATGGCTTGGTGTTAGAGCAACAGATTACAAGTTGAAAGCTTATTTAAGATCAGCTCACAGTTCATTTTCTGGCGCCAGGTCGTCACATTTAAAGATTTATTTTTATTTTTTTAGGAGAAGCTGCTGTTAGAAGTGCAATAAAAACAGATATTTTCTGGATGGCTACATGTTCAACTGAACCAAACAAACAAATGTATAAAAGATGTAAACATGTCACACGTTAAAGTGAAGGCAGAGTCAGTGTTTCACTGTCAACAAAAACTTTTACATTTAAAACTGAATCTTTACGGTTTGAATCTTGATTTAAAAATAACATTTAAATCAGTTTCTGACACCTGGAGTGAAATAAATCTGCGCTGGATGATTTTCTTCTGACCGTTTCTCTGGATTCTGTTATTTGAGGAAGCTGGAGTTCAGTCACTCAGACGAGGGTTTCCTCTCGGCTCTGTGACTGAAGGAAGCTCCCTGTTAGCCCACGTTCTCCCACCTGAAATAAATTTACAATTTGTTGATAGATATTGCACCGATGGCGCTCCTGAATGTGACACAAACTGTATTTACAGCTTTAACACAAACTGAGATAAAGAAAACAGATCTGTGAAAAACCGGGACGATGGGAAACTCCTCAGAAGCTCCGCTCGGCCTGAACGAGTTTAAAAACTAAATCGCCTCCTGCTGCTGCAGTTCTCCTCCTCTGAGGCTAGAGGGCGCCGTGCTACATGTTTGCTTATACAACAACGTTCCCCAGCAGAGAGGGAGGAGCGAGTCCCACGTCTGTCCTCCTCTGGACGGTTTAAAGTACAGCACCGCTTTGGTTCCATCGTGGATGGATCTGATTTTCACAAAAAAAAAAAAATAAATCTTTAGAGACGAGGAATCGCACAGCGGCGGCGCCGCCCGGTCGGTCACAGAACAAAAACATCACAATGATTCCCACAAACTGACTCCCCGAAAAAATAAATAAAAACACCGACAGGAGGAGGAAGAGGCGTGGCTTCAGCATGCGGAAAAAACGCCCTCCGTCAGATGAGGGTCACACACGTGCATGCCTCAGCTGCGAGCGTGCACGAGCCGCCACTCCGACCCGGGTCACCGTCAGGGAGCGTCAGGCTCAGAGCTGATGGACGATGCTGTCGGTCTGATTCACTTCCTGCTGCTGCAGCCGCCGCCACTGGAAGGTGGTGCTGATGGAACCCAGCTCCTCTTCGTCGTTCTCCTGCTGCTTGGCGAACTCCAGGAACACCTGAGGAGGAGGAGGAGCCACAAAACAACCATCCATCAGCTTCTCTGTACAAACTACAAAGCTTTACAGCATTTTAGTTTAAAGTAGACATGATGCTTTAAACCCTTCCGTTGGGGTCTAATATAAAGTTGAACTGCAACACTTTGGTCTTAATTCCTACTTATTTTAACTTCACAAGCCCCGCCCCTTTTCTGAGCTGTGACTCCGATCATCTCGTTTTGGAACGGCCTCTTTAAATCCCACTCTTCACACCTCGCCCCATTCAGCTATTTATATAGTTTGATGGTTAAACCAGAGTTACCAGCAGCATTTAAACTTTTTATTTACAGTTTAATTAATTAGCAGTTGGCCCTGAAATTCCTTAAAAGCGTTTTGACATTTTTGAAAAACCTACCCAAAATAAATTAAGTACTGTTCATGAACCGTACGGAGTAATTTCAAAAGCTTGGTCTCATTGGAAAGATAACAATTTGAATTTTTAACTTCAACAGTCATAATTGATGTA
>JAUBOC010000056.1:20834110-20847348 GCA_032275365.1 Anablepsoides cearensis
CACACACACACACACACACACACACACACACACACACACACACACACACACACACACACACACACACACAATCAGAGTTGTTTCACAACAAGACACTGGAGGGGAACAGCTGATCTCATGTCTTGCAACTGGGTTTAATTCTAAGTTTAAAAAAATAAACAAATACCTGTTTTTTATTTCCTCACCTGTTCAGATTTATAGTAACTGAGAGCGTTTTCATCCAGGATGAAGTACCTCCTCTTCCAGTTCTTCATCTGACACCAGACACAAAGACTCGTTAGAGCTTCATGAACCCAACATTCACGGTGTGTGTATGTGTGTGTTTATATGAGTGTGTGTGTGTGTGTGTTCTGACCACAGCTCCTTGTTTAACACAGTATCCGGTCTTTACAAACGGCTGATCCTGGGCTCCTCTGGACAGGAAGTAAGGCAGCTGGTTCTGAGCCCGCTTCCCTCGGTCCGACCCGTTCTGCCCTTCGCTCTGCTCCTAGAACCGGAACACACACAACCTGCTTCAGGTAACTGCAGCCTCTGCAGGGTGCCTGTTTGGTAAACAGTGTTTTGGACCGACTCTTAGCAGGTTAAAGGTCAAAAGGTCAAGGAAACAGACTGAACAGGTAAAACTGGTTTTAAACTAGATGGATTCACCTGAAGGAACCACAAGACTCCTGAGACAATGAAACCAACAAGCATGTTTACCCAGAATGCACTGCAGCAAACACAGCATCTTAAAGTCCTGATGATTTGCAGCTGCATACCAGCAGAGACAAGACCGGACCTGTGGCCCAGTTACCTGCGTGGCTGTGATAATAGGAACTCCGCCTATGATCTCTGTTTTGTAGGAGACCTGCTTCATGGCTCCCAGAGCTTCCTGAGGAGTCTCCATGTAGGTGTTCTGGTTCTCCTCAGGCTTCGGCACCTGAAACACACAACAGAAACAGGAACCTGTGAGTCCTGCAGGAGAGGCCGCGTTTTTATTCTTTCAAGGTGTTGGGTTTTTGTGTTGAACATTACTGAACACATCTGACCCAACCCAGTTAGCAGGGCGAGGTCACATTGTTACAGGATGACTTTACACTGTCATTGATTTCACTACATCCTCCTTCCTTTGTCTGGAAAACTAAAGTCTTTTAATTATCACTGATCCTTGCAGTCAAATACTCACACTGCTAAACAATTTATTTAACTTTTTCTGTTTTTATTTGACTAATAAATGATCAACTACTTTCTGTTTTACTGGACATTCATTATTTTATAGCTTTAGACTCTTTCAGGCAGAGGAACACGACTCAGAACAAAAACTACTGTAAAAAAAAGCTAAAAACACTTTCTATAAAGTGAAACACCAACCACCTGCTTCATATAACAATGGTGGGCACATGTCTGCTAATCTGCTAATAGCAGAGCTAGCTTCTCTCATTAGGTTTTATGCTAACTTTGGAAACCATTAGCCAGGGTTCCTACAGCTTAAGGAAATTTCAATTTAAGACCTCTTTAATGCCACTTGAAATGAAACTTAAGACCAACTTCACAATAAACACAAATGAAATGAAAAAACCCAGTTAGCAAGAAATTTACCCAAATGTTTATTTTAACACAAAAAAACTAGCTGCAAGAGGCATTCAGTAAATGATTTCCATGAATAAATTTTACCAATTATTTTTAATATTTAAGATGAATTACAATCCTTCTACTTATAATGTGCTCATTTTTAAGACGTGAATTTTTTTTGGCCAATTATGGCCTTAATTCTTTATTGATGACGTTTTAAGGATCCAGGTAAGCCGACCGATTAGCTCCACTGAATTAGGTTCAACTAATTTTAAGTCCACTAAAAATTCACAACCTGTTTATCCCAAATTAAATAAAAATTAACCCCTCTTACAAGCAGTTCTGGACAGGTTGTGTGGCATTTAGCATCTTTAGCCACTAAACTTCAAACTAAGGGTGTCAAAAATAAAGAAAATAACATTTAACAAAATTTAAATAACGAATACAGAAACTGACTACAAATAAAATACCAAAATATTTGGTATATATAAACGGTATTTAGAAAAATAAAAACCCCATCAAATTAATGCTTTTATTCTGAAAGGAAACTGATAGCATCACAAATTAGACAGAGCTATAACTGGTTTGGATTGGTCAATTTGCAACAGATGATCCCACCTACCTTTAAATTGAACCAATAGAAAACTAACAACAGGTTTATCATTCACCAGTCTTCAACTGGAAGGAGATGAAGACGTGAGGAAAATATAACTAGAGTGAGACTAAACCATTCAACCATGTGATCTACTGAAACTACAGATGTTAACAGTGGATTTAATAGACAGGACTCAGTCTAGAGTTATTTAATTCTATGTGTGTCACAAACTGAGTGACAGTCGTCTTAGCGGTTAGCATTAGCTTTAACTCTTTTTTATTTGTTTATCAGTTTAGCCTTAGTGGAGGTAAGATTCTTGTTTGATGGATTACTGGTTAGTGAACTTTTTCATTAGATGTGTCCACCACTGATATAAAAGATATCAGTCTGTTGGTCCACTTTCTAAACAAATGTTGATAATAGACTTTTTTTTATGGGATTTCACCACATCTGAACCAACTTTGGACCACTGTATCTGCAGCTTCCATCACTCGACTGATCCAGTATTGAGCTTCATCTCTGTGGGCTGATGGGTAATTTTCCATCTGCTGTGGCCTGAGGCCGAGTGCTGAACATCCAACATGAGAAACGGGTCAAACATCGACTCATCAGAGCGTGTGTGTGTGTGTGTGTGTGAGGCTCACTGTAATCTTGGTAGCATTGTTCAGAACGCTGATCCATTCCACCAAATCCTGCTGGTCGTTGGCCTGCAGATAAATCTTCCTCATGCCAGCGTTTATAACTGCAGAGAGACAAACAGCCACACGAGTCTAAAAATAACAACTTGTTTCTAGTTTCTCAGAGGTAAGAGGATGTGTGTCTCAATATTAACATCCCATGTAGATGCAAGCACACACACGCACAGAAACACACACAGACCGGGTCATTGTCATCGTACAGTTTCCTTCTATTGAGTAACAAAGAGCTGCTGCTCCACAGAGGAGGAAAAACAAGTAGCACGGGACAAAAGGGAGGAAATAAACTCTACAGACAAGGAAACCAGGGAGGGAAGGAGAAAGGAGGGAGGGAGGAAGTAGAAATAAGAAGTGAGGGGGGGGGGGGGGTCTCTGAGATCTGACACGGTCAGGTAAGATCTGCATCAAAACCAGGAAACCATGAAGGAAGGAGAAAAACAGCCCAAACTGTGATTAAATAAAACAAAAGGTTTATTGCTGGAGTTACAGTGTGGCTAGGAGAGAGAGAGAGGGGTGGAAGAAAAAAACTTACCGAAGCAGAACTCTGCCTTTGGTCTGAGTTTGGTGGCATCACTGACCTGAGCACCAGAGGACAGGAAGTCAGAGTTTACTGTTGACCCCTAACAACAAACACATGACCTACAAGCTTCTGCTGGTTCATCCCAGCTTCTATTAACCATTAATAACGTTTCTATCCTAGATAAAAACTTCCAGACTAAACCAGCTCAATATGATTAACCTGCTTTGACCCGACTCATCCCAGCTCTCCTCTTCCTGGAGGTATTTGAAGTCTATTAACTACAGAAACTGCATTTCTTGCAAAAATGCATTACGAATGTTGAGAGATTTTTGCTGAAAGCTGCTGAAATCAAGCTGTGTTTAACAGCAAAACTGATAAAGAGCACACATCAGGAGGGTGCTTTTTGACAAGTGACTGAACAGTGGTGGAATCGAACCGCCAACTCTCCCACTGCAACACGGCTCCTATAACCACTCAGCCAGTAGAAAGACAGCAAAAGAGGCTAAAAATAAATCTGAGAGGAGCAAAAATGTCCCAAAAAGGAACTGAAAGTAGCAGAAACAAGTTAAATTTAACAGACAGACGGGGAAATGAGTTAAAAATATTTAAAATGAGTGAAAAACAAGAAAAAAACCAGCCTAAAACAGCATTAAAATGTAGGAATTCATATTTCTTGGGACTGTCAAGCCATTCATCATTACTGGTCTCAAATTCATGAACATTGATACAGAATGTATTTTCATTTGTGTTGCCTGTGTTTTTATGTACGGGGATATTCTCAATTTGAATGATAAAAACTGTTATACATCCTACTGGCAGCAAGGAAACAACTCAAACCTGAACCACCAGCAACTGAAGACTGGATAAATGTTGTGCAAGAAACATGTTAATAATGTATTTGGTGCAAAAATTCCTCTTAAATGTGAAATGTTGTATTTATGTGATGTACTTACAAAAAATTGGAATAACACTGATAAATGACTATTGGGTAAGTTACTTGTTGCAAGCAATTAAGCATCACAAGAAAATGGCTGAAAGTCGAATCCCCAACAATTGAGGAGTGGATTAACATTGTATATGAAATATACGTCCCACAAGATGCAAAATGACATGTTTTACAAGATCTGGACTAAATGAACTGAGTTAAATAATTACTTTACATGAGCACTATAAATTCTGATTCAAATAATTTGGTTAGTGTTTATTGACATGCTTCTCATGTTTGTGCTAAATGTTGAAAACCTTTAAAAATAAAAATTACAAAGAAAAAATGTTGTGCAAGAGATCTACAAAATAAAAAAGCTGTTTTTCTCTCTTAAAATACAGAGATAATATAAAATATGGTCTAAATGAATGGAATAAGCCAAGCCAGTAAGATCTGACTTTATTTAAAGCTGGCTGCTCTACATTTGTGCACAAACCTGTAGACTAATGTCAAAAGTATGATTGGAATTTGTCTTCCCCAAGTCATAACATTCCTTTGTTTTGGTTTTGTTTTGTTTTTTTCAACTAAAATTTAAAAAACTAAGTATTGTCATGCAACTGTAATATATTATGTGCTTTCTCAATAAAAGAGTTAATAACAAATCATAAGAATCTGAAGGAAAGAAGCTAAGATAAAAGGTGAATTTAGCTGAAAAGAGCTAAAAATACAAAAAACACTTAAGTTAGCAGAAAGAAGTTTAAATTAGCAGAAGAATAGCAGAAAAGGTCAAAATGACTGCAAAAAAAAAACAATAAAAAAAGCTAAAACAAAGCAGACGGAAGCTGAAATTAACACAGAGACGTTAAAGCAGAACCAGAACAGAAGGTGAAAACGAAAGCAAAGATTTAAACATTTTAATTATTTAAAAGATGCTGAACACAGCTCCATTCATTTTCAATGAGAAAAAAATGCAACATAAAGCTAAATATCACAAAAAGTATACATTTCTGAAATACCAAAAGTCCTACACAGAATGTCCTGAAGGAGATGAACGTTTTGATATATAAACAGTAGAGGTGCAACCATACATGTGTATGGAACAGTTCAATACAGACCTTTAGATTCAATACACACTATGTATGGAACAATATGCACTATACATGGAACAATATGGAACAATACACACTATGCATGGAACAATACACACTATGTATGGAACAATTATGGAACAATACACACTATGTATGGAACAATATAGATTTTTAAAACTTATTTTATAAACTTGTCTAAAGATGCTCTGTGTTGAAGGATCAGCAGATCTGTGTTCGACTACTCCACCTAGGCTGCATGGTTGGGCACAGATCCACTGAGAAACTTGTTGTTTCAGCAACATTTAACTTTAAAACTTCTTTTGAGGTTAAACAAATGTTCATAATTAATTTAAATAAATTAAAAGTTAAGAACAGCGTGGACATTTCTATTTTGTATTGAAAAAAATATCGAAACATAAAAATTAAGTTTTGAACCTAACCAAATCATAAATTTTCTGTATTGTTGCAGCCCTAATAATTACATGAAATAGCACAAAAATTGTGGAATGAGATACGTGGTGAAAAACGTAATGAGAAATAAAAAATGATCTCAACAGTGTGAATGTTTGGTTGTGTGAAGCTGAAGCACCAGTGGAAGAACCAAGTATCCTCCTGGAGGACCCCAGGTCCTGGCTGGGACTGACAAAGCTTTTAATTGTCCCCCAGGACAGACCCAGCCAGAAAGGTTTTGTAAAATTCTTTCAGAAGACTCCGTCTGATTTGTCTAAAATATTTTATTTATTTGATCTTTAATAAAGTCACTGATCTCAGGCTCATACACAGAAAGGGAATTAAAAAAAGGACAAACCTTGGAAATGTAGGAGAGTTTGAGAAATCCCACATTATCTGAACCTTTGGGCAGATTCTGAACAGAAGAAAATGAAAAATCACTGTTAGAGTCATTCCTGTGAAAAGAAAAATTCCCAAATTAAATTTATATTAAATTAAAATTTATTTTTTTAGGCTTTAAAGCTTCGTCAGTAGTTCTGGTCTGTGCCCTGTAGAGAGGACAAACCTGAACTGTTGGACATATTAAGATGTGTTTACAGAAAGACTGGGACAAAATAAGACCTGAAACTCTTCATCACTTGTTCTCCTCTTCCTCTGAACGTCTTTAAATTTTGGGAGGAGGAACCAGAACTTTACAAAGAGGGAAAAACTGGACCTGGTTTTCCTGGAATGTGTCTCAGTCTGACTCATAAACACTAAACATCTCTGAGTGTCTGAGTAGAATGAGAAATAACAACATGTCACATGTGGGTCAAACCAGCCCAGTAGAACCAGTCTAGAAGAACCAGTCTATAAGAACCAGACCAGTGGAACCAGTCTAGAAAAACCAGACCAGTGGAACCAGTCTATAAGAACATGACCAGAAGAACCAGTCTAGTAGAACCAGCCCAGTGGAACCAGCTGGGACCAGATGTTTTGGACCAGGACCAGTCCCTCACTCACCTGGGGGTTGTCCATGTACCACAGCAGGTTGCCCTGCTCCGTGTCCAGGATGAAGTACCGGCGCAGGAACTTGCCGCTGTTCTCGTTCTCCTCGATGTCCAGGAAGCCACAGATGCGGTTCTGTCGGTCCACGTACGGCATCGCGACCCCGGCCAGCTCAGCCCGCCCTGGGGCATCACAGGAAGTCTGAGAACAGGGAGAAACATGTTAAACAACCAACATCTTCATTCTGAAATACTTCAGTTTAACCACAACAATAAAGATTTAACTTTTACATTTAGATTCAGGATTTAATATTTACAAATATTTATTTAGTAAAAATTCAGAAAAAGTAAGAAGAATCAGCTAAATAATGAAAATGTTTGTGACTTTTTTTTTACATTTTATTTTACACTAAACATGTCAGTCTCACCTGAACTTTATTTAAATTGCTGATTTATCACCTAATGTGAAACAAGATATTCAGATTTTCAGTCTTTGATGTAAGAACTTTCAGTCTGAAGGTTTTTTTTAGCTCGTGTTGCAAAAGAGGAATTTAAAATTAGCTGCAAAGTTTCTGATCCTGCAGAACTGAGTTTTGTATCGAGGACAGGTGATGGAAATATTTCTCTTTATGAAGCTTTTTGTTTTCTTTTTGTTTTCAAGGATTTCGGTCCAAGAGGTGAAACATTTTCACTTTGAGTCCTGCCTTCAGGTTGGTTTCTGCTCACATTTTCATGTTTCTGACAACAGAGGACAGATTATTTGTCCGAATTAACGACTATATTTAGGAAAGGTTCTGCTCTTTTAGGAAACAGGTGTCAGGTGTTCTGTTCTACTTCACAAAACATTTGTTCAGGAAATGAAAGTAAAAGTTTAAGATTCAGGGGAAAACTCTGGTTTCATTGACAGTCGACAAACAAGATTTAACATTTATGACTTTAATGTTAAATATCAAAAATTAACCAACTAATTTTATGGCTTTAGTCTACTTAAAGATGCTGTCTGCCCTGAAGGATTTTAATATAAGTTGCCATTACAACACTTTGCACAAAGCTAAATATAAAAAGTTTACTGAAGTACATAAACAACAGTAACTTTTCACCTAAACCAGAACCACACAGGAGTCTGCTCTCAGAGGGTTTTATGCTTTCTAACGTGTTTTTTTTTTCTTCCATCGTTTTGTAGCCTGGTAAAAAAAAACAGCCCCTTGTTCTACGCTTTGCTTCATACAGAGGATCTGGACTCTCTGCTATTGAGAAAGGATTTCTTGCTGGAGACGTGGCCTCTGTTGAAGTTTAAAAGATTGGATTGGATTTACCCAATCACTAATGTCTGTGACTTATGCAGTGCACCAGCTCGGCCATGAAGGAAGCTAAGCTAAGACGCTAACCGGAAACTGCGTGCGCTGTAAACAACCATCACCTCATGAGAAGAATGAAGTACCGAGCCAATTGAGACGGCTGTAAATAAGAGCTGCAGGCTCTGTGTGATTAATTTAATTTAATTCAGAAGCCTTGCCAACACGAACTGGCTTCATTCACTTCCTCCACTGTCATCACTAAACTACAGGCAGAAAACAGTGCAGAGAATCCTGTGTGCTGATTGGCCCGGTTAAAAATCTACCGGAGAAACCCTTGTTTATGAGAGAAATGTAATGTAATTTCATTGTGCTCTGTACTAGGGCTGCACAATATATCGAAAATGTATCGTCATCGCGATAAATCGCATCGCAACATGCATATCACAACAACTGCATAAACTGCAATAAATGGTTGACTCAAAAGTTTGCATTTATGTGTTTTGTCATTCAGATGGAAGCTTGAAATATTTCATCAATCTAATGAGACCTTTATGTATTTGGTTAATTGGATAGGTCTCTTCATACTTAAAAAAAATCAGGCTGGAATGGAAATTATTAGCTTTTTTTATGTTGTGTTTTGGCTTTGAACCCAGAGCAGAAAGATTTATAGATATAAACACTACGTATGTATTTGTTCATTTATCGCAAGTCATATCGTCATCGCCATATTAAGCAGTGTTATCCCACATCGCAGGTTTTCCTAATAACGTGCAGGCCTATAACAGACACATACAGTTGATTAATGCAAAAACACAACATAAAAACACAATAAAGCAAGTTTTGTTTTTACTGTGTTATAATTTGTTATGACCAATAACTGTGTTTTTAAACTTTCTCAGTTTTACTTTAAATTCTTCAAGTAAAAAGTGTATTTATTGCACATTTTAGTCAAACTACTGTGGAAGACTGAGATATTTGTAAACCTGTTGAGTAATAATTCACCTTTCTGCAGAATGTGATCTTTCAGGTTCTCAGCTCAGTTTTTGTTTCTGGTTCTTTTCAAACCATATTTTGTTTTATCTTCAAATCTCCAACAATAATGGTTTGGTTTCTTCTTCAATCAAAGAACTGAAAAAAAATCCACCAGATTATAAAACATTTTTAACAGAGAGGTGATTTCAAGTCTAAACACAAACAGAACCTCGGTCGAACTGAGTCGAACCAGGCTTCGGCTCCTTCATTTTTAAATAATATTTTCAGTCATTTAAAGGGATTTCTCTTCAGAAAACTACCAAACTATTGATCCAAACCTTTAAAATTCAGAAGAAATCCGTCGGTTCGGAAGGAAAATAGAAATGAGCGGGTCTGGATCGGTACTTTTCATCCTGGATTATTAAATGTGTTGTAGTTCGAACTAAAACTGGTTCTGTTCGTGTATAAACGCGACGCTCACTGCGGTAAATAATAACAAAAATCTCCATCAGAACCCAGTTCCTCCCCGGAGATCAGACTGTTGTCAGCGGCCTGAAACAGCGACAGTTTCCCGCTCGGTCAGCCGCTCCTCCGAAGCTCTGCGGACCCGGAATTACCGGTTCCGGACGGGCCTCGGCGCTGTGAACCGACACCGAGGGACCGAGCGGCGGGAAGCGGGTTTACTTACAACAGTTCGGCTCAGTTCGGGTCCAGAGTGGCAGCTGTCCGACCCAGCGTCAAGCTAGAGGTAGGAAACCCACTTCACTTCCGGTTTTAATCGAGAAAATAAGAGCGTGCGTTAGCAAAGGGGCTACTTCCGCTTGGACTTCAAAGTAAAAGGCGGTGAGATTTTTTTTTTAATTAAATCACTGCTACATATTTGAATGTAGAGAAAAAAATCAAGAAACACGAATAAATTTTATTTACCCGGCCGGTTCTCCTGTCCTGGTGTCTGTCTGGATAGGTCCATCATAGAGACACAGGTCTCCAGTCCATCACAGAGACACAGAGACACCCAGATATATAATAAAGGCCTTTATATTATCTATGGAGACACCCCCTCACAGAATCAATGACTTATCTGTCCCTTCAGGTGGATGTCAGAGGTCAGAGGTCCATTAAAAGTCAGATTTTTCACAGGAAGTCAGATGCACATAGAAATCCTCCATCAGTTTGTGTCAATCTGAAAGTGTTGGGTTCAAACACACACACGCACATATATACACGCACACTCTATCTGAATCGAAACACGGAGAAGGAAGCGACATCTGGTTTAACGTTTTATAAAAAACAAGGGGGCTTTCCCACAGGTTGTGTGTGTCTGTGTGTGTGTGTGTGTGTGTGTGTGTGTGTGTTGTTTCAGAAGACCGGACATTGTTTTAGTTCAGTAGTAGGCTATTTCCTTGTTGTGACAATAAAGAGGAGGAAAATTAAAACATAAAAGTTGTACAGTTTCAGGTTCAAATTTTACTTTATGTTATTAAATTCATGCAGAAAACAGGTGAAAACATCTGTTTCCTGAGACACATCTGCATCTGAGGGCTGAATTTAGACAAACTGTTGTGAATATTTATCATGGTAAAAACAGGTTTGTTTGCAGCAGCATTTACACCTGCAGACGTTTACAGAAACCTATAAAACATTTGCTGTTTGTTAGTTTAGAGAACAGAAAAGAAGGAAGAGAAGCTACAGTTGCATTCATGTTTGTTTGCTTTTATCGTCATTTGCTTTGTGATGTTGGTTGTTCACCTCTGGGCTGCTGTACAGAAACATTTGCGTTTAAATAAACACAAAATAAACCAGGAGGAACTGGAACAGAGAAGGATGATTGAGGAGGGATGAAGCTGAAACAGCAGCTTGTCGAGGTAAATAATGCCATCTAGTGGTGACACACGGAAGTTACAGAAAACTAAACTTATTTGTTAAAAGCACATCTGTCAGGGAACTGAAAAGGATGAGAATTAAAAATAATTTATTTGTCAGCCAAGAACTTTGATCTGATGCAGAATTGTTGATATTTTAAAAGAAACTGGTGATAAAAAGGTTGTAAATACATTGCTGTGCCACAACTGTGGATAGACTTTTGTTTTTATAAATGAAAAAAAAAAAAAAAACTCCTTTCATATTTTAATTTGATGTGTAACAGGTGTTAAATATTAAAATGAAAAAGCAAAATTAGATTTTTTTGTTTGTTTTAAGTGGTAAAAATACTTGATAAAATGATAAATCCTCAAAGAAATTACTTAAGTACTGTAACTAAGTAAATGTACTTGGTTTTTGTTTGGTTTGTTGAGGATTTGTATTTTTTTATTTGTAACATGTACTTTTATTTTGTAACAATCATAACATAAAAATTCTATTTTTACTTCTTTAATTTAAAAGTGAACACCTCGTTAAACGTTACAAATTTAAATATGACTGAACTCTTCGTGAAAGGAGTTGTTCATGCACTCTGGAAGGTAAATGCAAATAAATACAAATAAATGTAAATTTGCTCAACTCAGTTTAAACCAGATGATGTGAGGTCAATTCATCAGATCATTTCTTAATGCAGTGCGGACCCCAGCTCTGGGTCCTGAAACACCAAGGTGGGGTCTTGTCAAGATTTTCAGAATTAGTTACATTTAAAAATGACTACTAACTATTTTTTTGTCTTAATTGTTGCTGTTGAGAATGACCTCTTTACTTTACTTTCCCAGTTATTGTGAGGCGTTTTCTGACTTTCACTCACTTATTGGTGAAATAAACTGTTACTAAAGTAATTTCCTGTTGAGGTATTTTTTCTTTATAAATCTCTGAGAAAATGTTTGCGAGATCCTTGATCCTGTTTATTTTCTTGTTTAAATATATTTTGACATTAAGTTTGTTCTGTTATTTTCTGAGTTGCACACTGGATGGTCTCTGCTGTCAGAGGCCTAATTGTTTGTTACAGAAGGTTGTGATGGCAGCTGCTGCGTCGCCTCTTTCTTTGAATCTGTGTGAAGTCTGGACTCTCCAGGTGCTTCTGCAAAGCTCTGGCAGCTTCTCAACAAGCAGCTCCTGCTCACACAGCTCCTGGCATCCTCAGAAAAAAGCCTCAGACCTGCTGCGTATTGTCAGGATATCGACCCCCCGCCGGTGGCGCGGTGACGTGGGTCTGATGGCTGGCAGGATTACCGGTTCTGGCACGGGGGCTCGCTGCATGCCAGGCAGGGCCCGGAGCCAGGCTCAGAGCTCTGCGGTCACTCTTGGACGGGAGGAATAATGGCTGTTTGTTGACGGGACGACCCGGCTGCCCCGAAGAGACAAACGGCTTCAACAGGATGCGTGTCAACAAGAACTGGGATTGTTTCAGGTCCTGCAGGATGGAGAGGGGCCACACTGCAACTGGTCCTCCTGCTGAAACTAAAAACCAAATGTTTACACAGAACCAGGAGGGAAAGACTCAAAATATTTCATTCATTGTGTCAAATATTACATTTACAACGTTTATCCCTGGAATTCAGTTCAGTTTATTTATATAAAACCAGTTCACAACACAAGAGTTTCATCACAATCTGTCTGGTTTGTAAGATATTTTGCTAACAGGACAAACACTAGTTGTCTGTGGTTTAGTGATAATTACATCCAGAGTCCAGTTTCATTTCAATAACTTGAGTCTAATTATTTTGATACGGGCTGTTGGGTTCATGACCGGTGTCAGAGCTTGGTCCACATTGCCGCTAAGTCAGACTTGTTTCCAGTGAGAGTTGGACTCCACCAAGGTTGCCTTCAATTTGTCATTGATTCTTTTCATAACTTAGGATTTATTAACTGCTTTATGCAGATGATGTGGTCCTATTGGCTTCATCAGATCCTGATCTCCAGCTCTCACTGGAGCGGTTCAGCCGAGTGTGAAGCAGCCGGGATGAGGATCAGTGCCTCCAAATCCCAGACCATGGTCTTGAAACGGAAAAGGGTAGGGTGCCTTCTCCGGGTCAGGGAGGAGGTCCTGCCACAAGTGGAGGAGTTTAAGTATCTCTGGGTCTTGAAGCAAGAGATGAGCCAGAAGGTCTATGTTCCTACCCTCATCTATGGTCAGGAGCTTTGGGTAGTGACAGAAAGAATGAGATCGCGGATACAAGCGGCCGAAATGAGTTTCCTCTGCAGGGTGTCTGGGCTCTCCCTTAGAGATAG
>JAUBOC010000056.1:20855899-20865930 GCA_032275365.1 Anablepsoides cearensis
CAATTTAGCTAAAAGTTTAGTTTAAAACAAAGGCAAGGAGGAAAACATTACCTGTGCGTTTATTTTTAACTAAACTTGAAGCTAAACTGCAGCACAAGCTGCAACACATAGAAATAAAAAGACTTGTTGGACAACATTATAAAAATATTTCAATTTAAGCATTCAAGAGACACAAATGAATGTACAAGTAAAAGGAAAAACTATGTAAAATATATATTAAAAAACATTCAAATTTAAATTATGTGTTAAAATATATTTATTGGAACTAAGCTGGAAAAATAAATATGAAGGTTAATTAAATTATAAAACATGAGGTAAAGTTCTCCTTTTAAATTTTATTTGGTGCATTTAAAATGTATTCATTTATTTATTTATTTGAAGGTTCATTTATCTATTTCTGCTTTTATTTCTAATAATGTCGGTTTCAGTCCTCCATACTGCAGAACTTGAAGATGTAGTTCAGTGACTGAATCAGCAGGGAAAAATGTAAAACGTGTAGGGCTGCGGCCCTCGGGGACCATGATTGCCCACCCCTGGTTTAGAGGTTTGGTGTGAGTTAAGTTCTGGTTCAGGTTAGAGTTAACTATAGACCAGTAATGATTAGTTTTAGGGAAATTGTCTGGGTTAGGCATTAGAAAAATGAAAGAAAGTCAATACAAAGTCCTCAGTTTGATGCAAATACAAGGATGTGTGTGTCAGCAGCAGCAGAGTTTTCTGTATAAATGAGGGGAAAGATCCAGTTTGTTGTAGTTTATTGTTTTTAGATGCTGCTCTTTTATCCATCATCATGTTAATGAACTGTCGCTCTCTGATCTGACCCACTGCTCAGTCTGATCGAGCCCGTAAGAACCAGAACCTCTTTATAGCTGAGGCAGATCAGTGGCATCAGAAGTGAGTTGGGCAGTATGACAGTACTGTGGTGAACTGCGGTATTAAAATACAATGATGGTCTTTATAAATGATGGTATGAGTCACGTGAGGTGATGCACCAAATTTCCACAAGTCTGCTTTAAAAACTGGGACATCAACATGTTGAGAATTTTTAGTTACTGATGCGTGTTCTGATCACCTTACCTCGCACCCTGGTATTATCTAAAGATCAGGCTTGTAAAACGTTAACACCTCTCCCACACACGCTTACGAACCTTTTGCAATCTTATAGAATTTACAAATGTGAAAAGACTTCTGACAGGATCGTTAATTGTGAAAACAACACATACCAACAACTGTAGCATCACCTTACAGTAGCTGGTTTCTGGTAGCAAGTTACAATGGGCGTCCTGAGGCGTCGTAAAGCAGTCGTCAGGTAAAATGCAGGTGAAGGAGGCAGCAGGATGTTGGGTGTGGTTCTTCTTTATCATGCTGTTGAAGCTTCCCTAAGATAAACTTGAACTGACTGCGTCTCTCTGATAATCAGTTTGTTTTATAGCAGCAGGAGAGTTAAACAGAACTAACCAGCTCCATCAGAACCTGCTGGTGATGTGATCTGTGTTTGTAATTCAGAGGCAGGATTATTGTTGAAATTAAAATCTGGGAGACATTAGAGGTTTTTATAGTTATAAATTTATTTAAAAAGTTAGGATCATTTAGTTTCTTTCTCCTGATGGTGAGCCTTCATAAGATACTGTCTCTGATCTGAGTTCCTGTCTGGTCCATGAGCTGGGACCACGTCTGTCAGAAACCTGCTGGCAGTAAAGTTTTCCACCCAGCGCTGTGCCAACCGTGTTTGTTTTATTTTATCTGAGCCATGCTGCTGAGCAGCAGGTGGGTGTGACGGGCGGGGGGTCCGTGTCTGTCTGTGTCACTCAGATTACAGTTTCAGGCTTTAGTTTGCTGTGTTGATGTTCCAGCTCCACACAGCTCATCTCCTCACTCTGCTTTTCTTTCTGCTTATTAACCCTGTGGAGAAACTCAGACCTGCCAGCTCCTCTCTTTTCTTTCCTCTGTCCATCTTTTGTTTTTCATCAACACCCAGGCAACCGCAGCTTTGGCAGCGAGGCTGTGTGTGTGTGTGTTTTAAGTGAGTCCTGCTGTTTGATCAGTGCTGGCTGACTCTCAGCAGCTTCACGTTGTCTGTTTGTCCTCCATGTTTCTTTGTTTCTACTTGTTTAAGTTGTTTTATTTTTTATTAGAAACACACAGGACATGAAGTCCATTTGACGACCAATAAATACGAGACAAAAACTACAACTTAAATCATTAATGCACTACAAATAAAAACATAGCATATGTGTTTTAAATAAACGAATGTGTAAGATAATAATTAGGTTCATAAGTCAGAATCAGACATGAAGCTTCAGACATGTTCATGTTTTCTGCGTCATGTTTCAGTCTCCCACCAAAGCCGTGTACAACGCCCGACACTGGACCACAGAGAGCGAAGAGGAGCCGCCGCCGCTCTTCTCCCGCTCACACCCCGCTCCTGTAAGAACACAAACCAGCTGGGCTTTAGATCCATGTGGGTCCCAGAGGAAACCCGAGGAATGACTTTTACATTGATGTTCTTCATCTCTCCAGGCGTCCGTCTCCACCGGAGGCTCCAGCAAGGAGACGGCCGACCCTCAGAAGGACAACGGCGTCTTTAAGGCTCCTCCCCCTCCTCCTAAAGTGGTGAAGTGTGTCACCGTCCCCACAGATCCCTGCCAGGACACCGTCACTACACTCAAGTGTCACAAAGAACACAAGGAGGTAAAGCTTCCTGCTCACCTGCAGCTGTCAGTCTAACCCTAACTTAGACCTGAATCAGTCAGGATGACAAAATAATCACCATTAATTGTGGCGTTTAGCTGGTAACAAAATATATATAATTGACAGCACTTTTTAAAAATGTTTGTCACATTTGAAGCCCATTGCAGCAGGAGGCAGTGAAAGACAGATTCATCCCCCACTCCGCCGAACTAACACCAAACCCTTAAACTCCTTTCTGACTGAGCCCTGAAATTATTTGTCAATAACCAAAAAATCTACAGAAAGATAAAAATAAAAAGATGCAAAAGTTGAATGAAGTTTGGTGGGAGTGAGTTTAATATATTTCCTCAGCGGTGGGCAGCACTAATCAAAAAATTACTTCCACTAGCCCTAAAACACTAACTCAAATATTTAGGTCCCCTAATTCTAAAGCACTAATGCACTAAAAGTTTTTACCAAAAACTAATTTTAAAGCACTAAAATAACCCAGTCAACACATGAACATTCTTCAACAGACAACATGAGTCACATGTTGTCATGTTGCTCTCTTAAAGAGCCTGTGACATGCCTGTCCTTCAAATACAAAAAGTCAAAGAAAACATCTTTATACTTGAGAAAATTGGCATAAAACACATGATTTAACCCATTTTGTCACATAACTGGCCTATTTTCTTTTCAATTTGGTTCAGCCAAAGTGAAACAGGAAGTGACATCAAAGGGGAACTCAATAAAATAAACTCACTGGTCTCGGTTTATTAAAACAAAATTATTTAAACTTTAACTCTTTTTTTGTCTCTCTTTAATAGCGACTAAAAATAATGTAAAGAAACATTAGATTCTTCTCTACAGTCTTTTTTGTTAGCTGTTGTAACAACACTCTGTTTACATGCTGACAATCCCCTTTGACATCACTTCCTGTTTCTTCACATGCAAATATCTCAACAACAGTTCATCTCAGCAACGTGAAATTTGTTTTGCAACATGTTATGAATGTTATCTTTCTAAAAATGCATTCATGTTTATTACAAAAATTTGACGTCACAGGCACTTTAAGACTTATCATTGACTCCACAGCTGTGTTTGGGTTCATTTATTGTTAATATATTGTCACGTAGTGGATCAGTGTCACACATGAACAAAATGTTACAGTTTTCACCCTCAGCTGTCAACAAAACATTGATCAATAACATTTAAAGACCTCATTTAGTGCTTCTAAATTTAGCCTATAAATTTTACAATTGCTAATCTACTAATAAATTTTAAAATTGGCAAAAGCCCTAAAGCACTAATCAGGAAATTAGTTCTCTTATTAGTGCTTTAGGGAAACCGTTCCCATCACTGTATTTCAGTGTCTTTGAGTCAAACTATGAGACGATGTTTGATTATTGAGCTGCAGACAGACAGACAGAGTTTCAGTCAGCAGCACTAAATGTATTAATTGTGCCAAAATAAAAACCTGCAACAGTTTTTCTGACAAATAATCAAACATAATACGATTCTGCCCCAGTGTGGATAAAACATGCTGCTGGGTTGGGTTTATAACTTCATGACATTTCTCCTCCCATCACAGCTGTACACGGTGGTCCAGCATGTCAAGCACTTCAACGACGTGGTGGAGTTTGGAGAAAACCAGGAGTTTACCGATGACTTTGAGTACCTGGCTACTGGATTGAAGGCTGGACAGCCGCTGAACACACGGTGCCTCAGGTAAGAGACGAGCTGACAGCTGGGGGCGGGGCTCTGTGCTCCTTCCTGCTGATGGTGTTTGTTTCCTCAGTGTGATCAGCCTGGCCACTCGCTGCGCCATGCCCAGCTTCAGGATGCACCTCAGGGCCAGAGGGAAGGTGGCTCAGGTCTTCAAAACGCTGAACGATGCTCCGCAGCACCCGGTAACAATCAGTGGAGCTGCTGCTTAGTTTCAGTGTTTGATCTGTTTGATCCTGGACTCAAACCAGACTTTTTTTATGTCCTTTCTTCTTCTGCAGAACTTGGCTCTGTGCACGGCGTCCCTCATGTACATCCTGAGCAGAGACCGGCTGAACATGGACCTGGACCGGTCCTGCCTGGACCTGATGATCCGCCTCCTGGAACTGGACCAGGATCAGGGAGGCGGGGCGGCGACGGGGGCCGACTCCAGCGTTCAGTTCAGCGCCAGAGAACTGGCCAAGATCAAGGAGAAGATCAGGAAGCTGTGCGACACCGTGCACAACAAACACCTGGACCTGCAGAACATAACGGTACCGGCTTTACGTCCTGGAGAGCCGTCGCTGCGTCTTCAAATATTCAAACCACCTCCCTCTCTCTGCAGACGGGACATTTAGCCATGGAGACGCTGCTGTCTCTGACCTCCAAGCGAGCAGGAGACTGGTTCAAAGAGGAGCTGAGGCTGCTGGGAGGACTGGACCACATCGTGGACAAAGGTCTTTACTCAGACAGACGCAGAGACGCTGCTGATGCTTCAGCTTTCTGAGGGTTCACAGGGTTTGGATGTTTTTCTGTTGTCTCCACAGTGAAGGAGTGTGTGGACAATCTGAACCACCAGGAGGAGGAGAAGCTGGGCTCCTCGCTGTGGGGAGCTGAGAGGTGTTTACGGGTGCTGGAGAGTGTAAGTGCATCACACACAGGGTAGAATCCAGGAGTGTGTGAACGTCTACATTCACACTGCACCACCGTGTGTTTGTCTTCATGCAGGTGACGGTTCACAACCCGGAGAACCAGAGTTATTTAATCGCCTACAAAGACTCATCTCTCATCATCTCCTCTGCAAAGTGAGTAAACCTCCAGTTTATTATAAATCTGCTGTAAATCTAACAAACACCTGCTCATCATCATCATCATCATCATCATCATCAGAGCTCGTTCTGAAAACACAAAGATCTGGTGAAAGTCTTGTTAATCCAGTCGATTGATTTCCTGTCAGGAACAAACTGACTGTGTTTCACACCAGAACGCCTCTCATTATCAGGGTTTGTTGCTTCATTTCCTGCTTCTGACCTCCTGTCAGTCACAGCCGTGACCTTTGACCTCAGCCTCGCTCTCTCACAGCCGCTCTTAGATCAGATCTTTGAGGATAAATCTTCAGTTTATCTAAGTTTATAGATCCAAACGGCTGAAGGCAGGTTCAGGGTTTTCACAAGATGGCTCAAATAAAACAGCAGAAACACACAGGTTCAGTATTTTAATAATATTTATTAACATATTAAAGGGGCAGTATCATGTAAAATCAGTTTTTTTTTGTTTTATATCATGTTATAATGTTATCCTCTCATCAGAAACATGCCCAGAGTTTTGCTTTGACCCTGTGCTGAAATGGGTGGGACAAAAGCGGAAGGAGGTTCTTAAAGAGACAGAGGCCAATTTCTTGGTGTTTAGAAACAGATATGATGAGAAGTCAAGTTTATTTTCTATTTAAACATATAAACAACATTTTAATAACAACTGAAGGTGACATAGTTACTTTATTATTGTATAGAATTTAAATATATGCCTGAGAAACACATAATATTGCCCCTTTAATAATTATTTATTTTAGTTAACTAAAATGATTTTTTAGTTTCAGACTGAAATTGAAAAATCATTGACTAAACACAGCTGAAACTGCGTCTATATCTCTTTGATACTTCTGATTTCAGAATAAAATCCACTTGTATTATGTGTAATATTGTTGCGTGCAGCATGTTTCCATCTGCTTCCCAAATAGAAAGATACATTTTGACAGCATTTATGTATAAATCCGTTCATATATCTTTTATTATTAAGGGTTTTGACAGAACTGGTCTGTCTTTGGTGAATTATTTTGAAAATATGGATGTTGTGCTTGTTCCTCTTTGTAGATCACATGCATGCATATGGACGTGCGCAGCCTCGTGTATTATACAGGCATGTCCACGAGGAGTCGTAAAGACACCTCGACACCTGTCAAGCCTGATTTCAGTTTTAGTTAACTATAATAACCTGACATCCCAGAGGAACTCTCCAGCTCCTCCTGGTGTTCACAGACCAGAGAAGGTATCTGTTTATCCTGGGCTCTCCTCCCAGTCCTTTGGTACATTTTGTAAACTAATATTTTAAAACGTGTTTTATGTACAGATTAGAGAAGTTCATGTTCAGACTTGAATCATCTCAGTGAGAACTGGGTCTAAACTGTCATCAAACAGAAGTCAGAGCAGTAATTTACAGCCTGCTGCTCCTCTGTCCTTTATCTGACCGGACCCTCCGCCTCTTCAGAGGGGGTTACAGTGAGGGTCGGCTGAAAGAATCAACAAAGAGCTGCTGTTCCTGCGTCTGAGCCCAGCTTCAGTCCGAGCCTTCAGCTGTCGCCTCTGTTAACCTGATTAACCCTCAGATTTACAGGGTGAGCTGCAGAGTGACGGAGCTCTGCCATGTAAACAATCACACAACATGAACTCTGTTCACATCTGCTCTTCTTCCTCTGTCACTCACTCTGCCTGTGAGGCCTTCAGCTGCAGGCCTAATTTAATAAAGCCAAACACACAACATCCTTTTGCTCAGTCATGACCCTGAGAGAACCGAGAAGCTGATTTAAAGACTCAACAAAAAGAGAAACTCTGTGATCAGCAGGTTTCCTGCTGCCTTAAAAACACACAGCTGCTTGTTCTGGAGTTAAAGCTGAATGAAACATAATTAGTCTGGTTATTCTGATGCTAACTGTTAGCTTGTTAACTCATCATCTTCAAGATTAAACCTCTTAGTGAGCTAAATAATACTCTCTGACTGATTGAAACTAAACCACAGCTGAATGATGGACACAGTCTTTATTCTGAGGTTTTGTTTATTCAGATTAGAGATTTACATTTTGTGCTGCTAAAAATAACCCTCTCCTCACTGAAGGAGAGATGTTTACCCATAATGCACAGCAGCAAAGCCAGCCTGTCAGCTCACACATCATCTGTCAGCACGGTGGTGGTAGTGTTGTAGTCAGGAACAAAACCAAAGGATGCTTAGTTGAGACCAAGACAACAAAAAATGAAAATGGTTCCTAAAACATACAGTAAACTGAACACAGGTCGCTGAATAGAATAGAATAGAAACAGCCTTTATTGTCCTGCAGAGGGGAAATTCAGGTGTAACAGCAGCAGCAGGTACATCAATTCACAAAACAATATATTGCTGTGCAACAATATCAGTAGTAGTGATAATAATAGAATTAAAATAATATTAAAAATTAATAAAATAAAATACTGTACAACACAATAAATATGAAATAACAAAAATGAAAATAAGATACTGTGCAGAAAAAAATGACATGTAGTCATGTGACCACATGTAAAAATAAAACCGTCATGACACTCATGCTGTGTTCCAGTACTGGAAAATTGCTAACGTTAGCTAGCTAGCTTTGCTAACATCACTTACACAAAGGCTGTGTCCAAATTCAGAGGCTGCATCTTCTGACAGCCGATTACGTGGCTGAAGTTTCCAACAGTTGCAGCTCACAAATCCTATCTGTCCTCCTTTTCCCCCAGTTTGAGAGACGGTACGGTGCATCTTCAGCCCATCTTATCCCAAGATGCATTGCAGGCCGACCTGGAGATGGTTTTGCTTGTAATGGAGTACGGTTTTAAATAGTCTGACAGTACAAAGATTTAAAGTTTAAAGTGGTTGTGTTGTTAGATTTTTGTCCTTTTGAAGGACGCTGCCCCTGAATTTGCTCACAGCCATAACTTTTCTTTATGATGATTAATGATGATAAAAGTTTGTCGTAGTCGCCACCCTCTCTGAAAATGAAGCTCTGCAGAATTTATAGTTTGTTTGCTCCTGTATGTTTTACAAATATATTCTTTATGATTTATGTAGCTGAATTGTTTTAGTGGTGATTTAGCAGGTATTTTCTCCCACTCACAGACAACTACTTCTCACCTTCCTAGAGTCTTGAATGTGAGGGGAAGAGGGGTGGAGACAGCAGGAACAAAAATAAAGAACTATGAGTCACGCTTTGATTTGAATCAGAACATTTTACATCCAATGAAAGCAAAGATGTTAAATAAACTGGACAATATTCTGTTATTTACTGTAATTTCCACAGTTGTGGTCTTTACTGGGCTTGAAATAAAATCGAGTCCTCCGTGTCTGAGACGAGACGGAGACCACCAGAAAGTGTCTGATGGTGGGAGCTCCTTACAGTCATCGTTTGTGTTTGAACTTCCTCCTCCTCTGTTTTCTTCCTGATGTTCAGACTCTGGTTTCTGTTCATTAAGTTTAATTGAAGTTTCTCTGACCTGCGTGGCCTGCAGCAGGCCCGTGTCGTCATGTGTCTGAATGCTGCTCTGTTTAATGATGAAGATGAACGATGAAGAGGACGTCTGGATCTGAAAACGGACTGAAAAAAAAAATTCAGTTTCAGCTGAAATCTCCTGAAACTGAGCTTCAGTTAAGTTTTTAAATTTTAACGTGTGATTTGTGTCTGGCAGAGCTCTGAGGAGGTGTGAGGAGATGATCCAGCGGTACAGCGGGGGGGTGAACTCGGACCGAGCCGTGGTGGGGAAAGCTGTGGAGAACTGCATGAGGGCCATCATCGGGGTCCTGCTCAACCTGACCCACGACAACGGTGACGACACAAACACCTGATGTTTCCACAGCCGTGTGTGTGTCCTGCTCATGTGACCCTGCGTGTGTGCGTGTGTGTGTTTGCAGAGTGGGGCAGCACAAAGACGGGCGAGCAGGAGGATTTAATCGTGACGGCTCTGAACTGTGTCCTGAAAGTCCCTCAGTACCTCCCTCAGGAGCAGAGGTTCGACATCAGGGTTCTGGTGCGTCTCCAGTTTCTTTCATTTGGTGGAGAAAAGTCTCAAAATTTCAAGTTTATTTCTAAAAAGTAAAAACGAGAGGAACAAAAATTTAGAAGTAGGCCTGCCTGATAAACCCGAATAATAACTGACACCGACATTTATGATGACGTCATTTTGTCCATGTCGAGATTTTTGTTATTTCAAAAAAATGAGGAAAAGAGACACCTGCTTGTTTTCTGTTACGATCTCGTTAAAGCTGCTCAGTCTGATCCAGACGCTGCTTTCAACAAATCAAACAAACCCCACAGCTTTATCCAATCAGAGCAGAGCAGGGCGGGGCTTTCTGCTGTAAATATAAGTTTATGTGTTCAGAGCGTCGTTATCGAACAGATATGTTCAACTTTGCTCGTGTGATCAAACTCTTCTCCTCGAGCCTCGTTCTGTAAGAGCTGCTGATTCAGCTCTTCTAATAAAACATTAACTCTAACAGATGAACATTTCTTTGCCCCAGATTATACACTCTAAAAAACAGATGTTGGATTTACTTAACCAAGTTAAGTGACCTGGTTCCACTTAACTGAGTTGAGTAAATTC
>JAUBOC010000056.1:20961840-20977323 GCA_032275365.1 Anablepsoides cearensis
TCAACCACCTCCACTTCTTCTCCCATGATGGAAACAGGGTTTGATCTTACACTACTTCTTCTGAAATCTACAATCATGACCATTCTGATATCGTTTTAACAGCTTTTCTATTCATACTAATTAAAAATTAATTAAATTATTAAATTAAATTATTTCAAAGGTAACAGATCTTTGTAATACTTGGTTTATTTACATAATGACTAATTGCTGGATGTTCGGCCCCTGAGTGGTTGGCCTGTAGTAACTGCGGCCCCTGGTTTAGTTGAATAGCTCTGAACTAAGTGGTTCAAGAACTCAATAAGAAGAATGAAGATTTAAAAATATCCTGATTCTGAACATGCATTTTACATGCCCATAACATTAATTAATTAATCAGTGTGGACTGCTACAGTAACCCATGTTTGTAACATTTCATCAGTAAATTGTGTTAGAAAACAATTTATAACTTAAAAATCTAATGTGGATGAGAATCATTTCTAAAAATAAACCGATAATGTCAAATAATGTAATTATCCATAGTAATCTATTTAGACAAAAAATGTGACCTGGTTGATAGAAATGGGTGTTAGTTTTGGATTAAGTAATGGATGTTAAATCAATTGTCAAAATTAAACTATTTAAAAAACTGTAACCCTGTGTAATCCTTCACAGGCAGTGTGATGATGATGATGATGATGATGACGATGATGATGATGATGATGATGACGATGTTCATCCAGCAGATGGAGACAGAGTTCACCTGCCCCTGCTCTTCATCACACTGAAGGATGCTGGGAGGAGGAAGAAGAGGAAGAAGAGGAGATGATACTAGCAGAGTCTGGTGGGATGCTAGCAGCACAGACACACACTTGACACACACACACACACTTTGACAGCAGCTGACCACAACACGCATGAGACACACACACACACAGGCAGGCAGTGAGACAGCACACACCGCTGACAACACACACTCACACACACACACACACACTGAGCTGCAGAGGCTAGCTGCTGATAGCATGCTGCACACAGGCTGAGCTGCACACAAACACAACGATGAGGCGTCTGAGGCTTCCTGTTGGACGGTGAGTTCTTCATCTGAGTCTGATGATGATGATGATGACAGCTGTCTCCATGGAGACAGTTACTCTTCATCACACATGTCACCTGGTTCAGGTGTATCAGGAGGTCTGAGACTGTGTGTGTGTGTGTAGTCATAAATCAGGTTGACGTGCAGCTCACGACAGGGTCAGCCTACAGCCGGTGGGGATGTCAAAGCCAGGAGCCGGGGGGAGGGGCAAAGGAGACCGAGCAGACGTCATGGCAACCCTCCAGGCAGCCAATGAGGAGCTGCGAGCCAAACTGACGGAGATTCAAATCGAGCTGCAGCAGGAGAAGAACAAGGTAAGAAGGTCCTCACCGCCCCGCTGCAGCACCTGCACCAGAACCCGCCCCACTCTGACCCCTCCCACAGGTGAGCCGACTGGAGAGGGAGAGGAGCCAGGAGCTGAAGGCGGAGCATCACCGAGCCGCCGTCGCCATGACGGAGCTGAGGACCAAACTCCACGAGGACAGGCAGAAGGAGCTGTCCGTCACCAGGGAGACGCTGCTGCGGCAACACGAGATGGAGCTGATGAGGGTCATCAAGATCAAAGACGGAGAGATCCAGAGGCTGAACGGACTGGTCCTGATGCTGCGGGACGGGTCCATGGACAAGGTCAGGAACTGTCCTCTGTCTATCCATCTGATAATCTGTCCATCCATCCATCCATCCATCATCCATCTGTTCTCTGTCCATCCATCCATCCATCCATCCATCCATCCATCCATCCATCCATCCATCCATCCACCCACCCATCCATCCCTCCAACCATCCATCCATCCTCTGTCCATCTGTCCATCCATCCATCTCTTCATTCATCTGTCCATCCATCTGTCCATCCATCCATCCATCCATACGTCTATCTGTCTGTCCATCTGTCTTCTGTCCATCCATCCGTCTGTCCATCTGTCCATCCATCCATACGTCCATCCATCCATCCAACCATCCATCCATCCATCCTCTGTCCATCTGTCCATCCATCCATCTCTTCATCCATCTGTCCTCTGTCCATCCATCCATACGTCCATCCATCTGTCCATCCATCCATCCATCCATCCATCCATCCATCCATCCATCCATCCATCCATCCATCCATCCATCCATCCATCCATATGTCATCCAAATACTAAGACAGCTCACCAGACAATCTGAGGAACTCATCTGTCCAACCATCAGTTTATCTGTGATGTGATTCTTTTTGTTCGGACCCATATTAATTTTATTTAAACCTGTTCCATAAGACCAGTTGTGGTCAGGATCTGTTCTCACTGATCAGCTGAATTTCTGCACCCCTCTAAGGCTGAGACTGGACTTGTCTCAGACTAAATCTCTGTCCTTTGACTGCTCAGGTGAGGACTGCCCTCATGGCTGAGGTTGAGGAGGCCAGGAAGAGCTGGGAGGCAGAGCGTTGCCGCCTCCAGCAGGAGGTTCAGGATCTGCGAGGAGCAAAGAAGAACGCAGAGGAAGCTCTAGCTTCAGCTCAGCAGGCCTCCCAGGCCCGAGCAGCCGAGCTCAGATCAGCTCATCACCAGCACCAGGAGGAGCTCAACAGGACCAAGAGAGACTGTGAAAGGGAGATCCGCCGACTGGTAGGAGGCGCACCTGTCATCTGTTTACCTAGTGCCGACACAGAGATAAACTTAGATAGAACTTAGATAAAAAGTTCAAGTTTATTTGCCATTTGCAGTAGAGAAAACTACATTGGAAAGACAGAAAAAAACTACACCACAGATTGAGACTAAAGTGAGAAAACTTTGATTTCAGCATCTCTCACAGCTTCCAATAGGTTCAGGAGAAGCTCATGCAAAACAAAGAAAAACCTTGTTTTAAAGTACTTTGTAAAAATATTTAAAACATGATTCTGTAGAAGAGTTTCAACAGCAGTGCAGGTAGTTTGTACATCTAAATGTTAATAAACATCGGTGTGTTTAATAACAGATTTTTTTAGTTAACGTTAGAGAAGCACATCTGGAAACTTTAACTTTGTTAAAAGTAGAGATGGGACGAATGTCTCTTGGATATCTGGCACCAAGATTAAAATAAAATGTTAAACACTTAGCTTCCTCTGAGTGTAAAATCAAAATAAAAAAATTTAACTAATATTTTATCATTTTTTAGCTCACTGTTCAGATTCAGGTTCTCTTAATTGTCATTCAGACATAACATCAGGGATGCAATGTAGAACGAAACTGCAGTTAAGATCACCCATTCAACAAAAACACACATAAGAAAACATGGGGGAACAGGTGAATAGGTCATGTGGCAACCAGGGTCGTGCTACCTGTAGCAGCTGGAAATACACAATAGAAACACAAGGTCATACGCACAAAACATTCCTCACGAATGGGCAAGACAGCCTGGGTAGGGAGGGAGCTTAGGTCAAATAACACATGAGATGGGGCGGGAATCAGTGGAGTTGGTGAAATATACACACTATATTCTATATATTCTATATATTCTTGCATTTTGCTCATTTTTACTAAATGTTAAATAATTTATATAAATATTAAATCCTAAATCTGAATGTAAAAATTAAATTGTAAGTGTTTAAGCTTACATTTAAGTAATTCAGCAAGACATCATCATCCTGAGACAATAGCAAATGCTAACGCTGCTAACACTGCTAAAGCTGCTAAAGCTGCTAGCTGCACTTCAAATGGACTACAGGTACCATCTGTACTGTTTTCAATGAACAGAGTTTGAATTTTAATTTTAAATGCCATCTTCAGCAGCCTTAGCAACGGTTAGCAGAAGTTAGCATTAGCTAACCAGGATGAACGCTAAATAATGAAAGTGTGTTAGTGATATTTTTTAACATTTTATTTTGCACTTGGTGTCTCATACTTGAAAGGGATCCAGATTTCGATGAACCGTTTGTTTTATAGAGCTGTTAAAAAAGACATATCATTTTGAATGAGTGACGTCATCACAGAGGGACAAATGTCATAACGAACTATATGTGTGATGACATAATTCCATCATGTCGGTGGTACTATGTTTTTTTGTGAAGCAGAACCCCCCTTTACCCCTGAGAAGCTGTTTCCCATAAAAAGGTGGAGAAGCGATTGTCTCTGTGCCTGAGGAGGAAAACAAAAAAATGAAGTCAAAAACAAAACAAAACTAGGAACGACTCTTTACTGACTGTAACTTGGTTCTTATCTTTGGGTGTAAAGAGACATTCAAAAGATTTGGATGGTGAACATCTAGCCTGGCCCTTTCCTTCCTATGCAGCTCCGCTCAATTCTAGTTTCCCTTCTCTGCTCCATCTGGGATTTAAACAAAGATTTCTCTGGTAGAATTTCAACCAGGACAATCAGCGAACAGAACGAGGACACTGATTTTCTGTATTAGTCGGCCTGTAGATTAGCAATGACAGATGAGGAAGTGAATGAAACCAGTCTGTGTTGACAAGGTTTTAAATTAAATTTAATTTAATCAAAGCAGCATCATTTACAGCCATCTTATTCAGCTACTTCTCTCTTTTCAGTATGGGATGGTTGTTTACAGCGCACACAATTTCCAGTTAGCTTCTTAGCTTAGCTTCCTTCACGTGGAGCTGGTGCACTATATACATATGTTACGGCCAAAATTTAGCAATTGGGTAAATCAGATCCAATCGTTTTAAACTTCAACAGAGGCCACGCCTCCAGCCAGAAATCGCTTCTTAATAGCCGAGGGTCCAGACTAGAGAAAGGATTAATGGGTCTTTGAAGGGATCCGGATCTTGGGGAGCCATTTGTTTCATAGCGCCATTCAAAAGAGCCATTCAAATTTGAACGCGTTACGTCATCATGTAGCCGTATGTGATGACGTCATGACGTCACGTGGGTGGAACCATGCTTTTGTCAAGCGGAACCCCCCCCTCCCCCCTCCCCTTTCCCTCGTGAGCTTCTGTACTCCACTTCTCTGCCTGTTTTCCGTGAAAAAGCAAAGCGGGAGCGATTTAAATATGAAAAAATAAAGTTTATATATGAGGAATAAAAGAAATAAATCTACAAAAGGCTCGTTACTGCCCGCGACCCGGCTCCTATCATTTGTTGTAAAGAGCCGTTCAAAAGATTCAGATCGTTCGCGAACGTAACATCTCTAGTCCAGACCCTCTGTACGAAGCAAAGCGTAGGACAAGGGTCTGGTTTTACCAGGCTAGTGAACGTCACATCTCTAGTTAAAAATGCTTCTGTCACAAATTAAAAAAAAAACTAACTCCATATTAAAAAAAAACATATTCATGAGAATTAGAACCAGCACTGGTCTGACACACAAAGATCCAACAGAACAGAGCTGAACAATGACACCAAGAGAGAGCAACACAGACTGGTATTACTCAGACAGATAAAGAGAGACAGAGAACACTGTCCTAATTCACCAACATCAGGGAATAAATTATCTGGACTTTACAGTGGTTTCCACTAAAGTTGACCTGAACTCGATGAACTCTGATCCAGACATCTGGTCTGTACCAACATCTGAAAACATAGAAAGGAAAAACATATGTAATGAGTTAGGGTTGAAAATCTCATGTATAAAAGAGTCTGCAGCTTTCATACTGTAAGATTTTTATGGTTGAATTTCAGATACTCACTCGTTTTATTGATTGTAATCATTTACTTTGAACAAGAGAATCAACAATATCGATTTAGTTTTAGTTTCTAGACATTATTTCCTTGTTTACTATGACATCATATCCGAGGTGTGACCAGGCTTTGAATAAATATTGTAAGAACACTTGATTCTGAGCCATTTCCTGAGTGTTTAAAGAGAAAAAAGAAAAGAAGAAGAAAAGAAGAGGGGTTAAGAAAATGGACCAGAGTTATGCGTAGTAAACTCTACATGTCAGTAAATAAATATTGAAGACTGAGAATCGTATCGACACCCTTTGCTTAATTTGGTCTCTCTTCAGTCAGCACTGAAATTTGGCTTATACGCAAAAAACAGAAAGTATGCACGCAAAAATATGCACAACTTTCTTTTGTACATCCTAATTTATGGGGGGGTGTAATTATGTAAAATTGACATTTTTGAGCTTTATATCATGTTCTAATGTCATTAGTGTTGCTTTGAGCTGTCTAAACTCTTGCTGGTGCAAAGCTCCGCCTATTTACACAAAGCTCCTCCCTGCAGCCGAGCTCCCGCCCAACAGAGCACCCCTCCCCTAAAGCAATGTTGTGAAGACACACTGAAGTGGGAGTGTAGGTAACGGTAGAGGTTCTTAAAGAGAAAGAGGCCAGTGTCTGTGTGTTTGCAAGGAGATGCAAAGTCACAGGTATCTTTGATCTATTCAGCTTTTTAATAACTGAAGATGACAGTTATTTGATTGTGGGATAGATATGAACTAAGCACCTGGAAAATACATAATACCTCACACACACACACCTTTAAGACACTGAGCACACATCAGACATGTTGTCATTTAAATATGCAAATATATGCAAATATGCGATGCATGTGTGATTCTCCTCTCTGCACAATCAGAAATGACGTGAAGATGCAAGAAAATTATTCATGGTACGTGAGTCAGAGGCTCTTCTAAATGAAGTAGTAGGGTGTAAAATTGTTTGGCACACTTCCCTCTGCAAGCAGTGCACACCCAGAGAAGTAACCAGCAGGATCAGGGTCAAACATGAAAGTGGGAGTAAAGCACAAGAATAATTTCCATGGATGAAGCTGTCCCACACGGCTGGCATGGCACCGCTCAGGAACAACCCTCTGAAAGACCCCGATTCCCAATGCAGTGAGGACCTAAACTGGCTCCTGCAATGCAGGAGGGGCCAGCTCAGTTCTGAGGTCCAGAGGAATGGCCCTGGGCCTCTACATCAGATAATAAACCAGGCATCATTATGTTCCAGCAGGTCAGTGTGATTCCTGACAACACACTCCCTCCAGCTGCACCAAAGTTTCCACAATCACATAATTTCATGCTGCTATTTAAGGCCACGTGTCACTGTCTACACCTCGTCAACCTTAGGAATTGTTCTGAATTAATTTACTAATCCAACATTGTTTATTTCTCAGTTAGAATGTAAATCTGTGCATGTGGTCACCGATGCACGTCTACATCTACACTCCACAGAAATAGAGGAAACATCACAGTCTATATTGGACTGTGGCTGTTTTGATCTTTTTGGAGACGTTATGTAAAATGAGGTTTAATGTGGTTGAGTATGGCAGGCCATTTTAACATAAAATCAGCTTTGTCTGTCTGTAAATACATTCTAGGTGTCTAAAAACAAGTTTTGATGAGGAACAACTACATTTTGACTATCCTGAATGGTAATTTAAGATATCTGCATTTACATTCTGACACATCGGAAGAAAAATTCAAGATTTTGTCAATTAAACATATTGATGGATCAAAACATAATTTATTGTGACTAGTCAGAAACACAGTTCTAGATTATCACATTATTTGCTTTCAAATATTTGCTATCTAATTTTTATTAGTCAGATCTCATTTACATTTAAAATGTCATGATCAATGATGTCATTTAAGACATCTTTAATTAGAATTGACTAGTCAGGACTAAAAGTGAGATATCTTAACAGCAAATAATGACTAGGCAAAACGTATTTACAGATATCTAGAACTAAATTTTTGACTCGTCTTGATTACTTTTAAGATTTCTTTAATTTAATCCTTCATGCGACTTAATGGTAAATCTGACATAATTTATACCAGTCAAAATGTAATTAGTGATATCTTAATTAACTAACATGACTACTCAGATACCTGGAATGTAAGTGTGGTGAAGGCAATTTAATGTTAAAATGGCCTGCCATAGTTTCAGTTTCATTGTTTTGGTTTAAACCAAAAATACTCAAACTCACGAGGAAACATTGTGTATAAATACCCTTTGAGTTAAGTAGATGAAATATTCCTATTTCAGTATATTTAGGGGAGTTTTTGTTCTTTTTTTGTTTCATATGGCCTGTTGTGGAAATCCTTATTTACTCAAGACAGAAACACGTGGTCCAAGAATAAAAAGTACTTTGTGGAACGGTTGTTGGGGTTTTACTACAAATTATGTCACACAGGGCAGTGGTACACAGAATGTGTGTACTGAGGCATTCTCAAATACACTCATTTATACTGCTTGTTATCCAAACCAGACAATAACAACTCTCTTTGTGCTGATGCTGGAACAAGGAGAGCATGATATTTGATAAACTATCCAGCAAGAATGATTACTGAGACAGAGTTTGTCCTGATCTTAAAACACTTTGAGAGAAAACAGAAGATAAACAGTTAAGTTATAAAACCTGGTGACGTTTAGGTCTGTTAAAAGGAAGTTAAAAGAAAGATAAGTTATTTTTCCATGACATGGTCGACTGACAAAGTTCTCATTGTGGTAGGGAAATGTTCACGACCACTCAAAAGTTTGCCTATATTTAAGCACATTTTCACTATAATTACATTTTCATACGTCTCGACTTGTGTGTGGGACAAGACATGTAACCTTCATATGTTCATGAGTCTCTTTGTCTGTAGTTTAAATATCTAAGCATTCTGGCTGTTCCAGATATCTGTAATATAGTTGAAAAACACCTAAATTGTAGCCTGTGCTTCAAACATCTATACTGTAGTTTCAACATTTGGTAGTAAACTGTGCACTATTGACCGTAGTAAAAGCATCTGTGCTATAGTTCAAACATTTGGACCCCCGTCTGCATAATTAACCTCATCCCTCACCTGTTTGCCTAAATAACTCCACCTGTCCGTGTATATAACCCCAACCATCACATTTGTGTATTTAACACCACTCCTTCCCATCACCTGCCTAAATGACCCTACCCTACGCCTGCCTGTTTAATTAACCATCCTCTGAAATGTTTGTCTGTCTCTCACCTGTGCAGATGGATGAGATAAAACTGAAGGACAGAGCTGTCAGTGTTTTGGATAAAGCCTTGGGGTTGCAGGCTGGACACGCCCACCGCCTCCAGCTACAGACTCAGGCTGCTGAGCAACAAATTGCAGCCATGAGAGATGCACAAAGGGCGGGGCTTAACCACCTTGTCTCTAACTCCACCCCTAACAATGCTGCTCCCATTGTAAGCCCCGCCTTTTCCTGCTTGTTTGAAATGCATGAGAAAATCTCACATCTCATTTGTTTCATGTTCCAGTTTCTTTGAACTTGGCAGTTATCCTGAACTTTATAGATTTCCTTTAGGTAGCATTCAGCCCAGAGTATTGTAAAACCTCAAAACTGTAAGAACAACAAGTAAACCCTTAGTCTGAAAGCAACGTAGGGTCTGCCATGGCAAACAGGCATCAGAGGAAGGGTAAGACCAAAGACAACTGAAAAACCTTGATGGATAAATATCAGTCACATCAGGAAACCTCTCCCAGGAAAGGGAACCAGGGGTGCCCCTCTACAGCCATGCTTGGCTCCTGGGACTCAGCTGGTCCAAACCCAAAAGAGAGACAGGATACAACCTTCAAATGATTCCACCCCCTATGAAGAGGACTGTCAAGGTCATGTGCCATGCAAGGCCGGTTGCAGAGGGGATGTTACAGAAGGCCTGGTTAACATGGCAAGAGTATTGTGCCGTTTTTTTGACCCTATTTTTGCCCTTCTGACAATCTCAAGGACACAATTATCAGGAAGGCTCTAAAGATACTCTTAGGAGATATTCCTGCCGTGTGTGTTATGTTAAGAGTCGGCTCGGAAGAACGTCAGGATGCTCCGATCTCAAATAGAGGATATTCAACATGTTGGGTTGTCTTGGCCCAATATACAAGCGGTGTATGGTGTTCCCACGAGGACAAACAAGCTTGCAGCCTCTTAAATGTGTCGTGTAGCCAATCAGAAAGAGAAGTGATGGAAACACGGGGGGTAATCCAAAAAACAGAAAACTAAACAACTGCCAAGGCGCACCAGAAAGTCTGTTGGACGTCGGAGACATCTTGTTTTGTTTTGTTTTTCTCTCTTAAAATAGTGCACAAACTATCACCATTGCTTCTTCTTTAGTCAGCCATGTTTATTTACTCTGAACTCAAGCTTGAGAGGTTTTGCAAGATTTCCCATCTGAATGTTAGAGAGTGAAATCTGTTCATGTGTGGTGTCTGTCACATTATCTCTGCAAACAGATGTCCTCATATCAACAGTCTGGTTTATAAATAAGGGTACCAATCTTCTTAGCCTCCCCAATAAGGTCTATTCAGGGGTACTAGAGAAGAGAGTCCAATCGTTGGTTTAACCTGAGTTTCAGGAGGATGTGGGTTGTCTGGACCAGCTCTTTACCCTCACTAAGGTCCTTGAGGGGTCATGGGTGTGTGTTAATCCAGTCTACATGTGTTTTGTGGACTTGGAGAAGGTATTCGAACATGTTCCTCAAGGTACTCTTTGGGGGTGCTTTGTGAGTATGGGATTGTGGGTCCATTGTTACAGGTCATCCAGACCCTACACAAGTGGTGCAGGGGTTTGGTTTGCAATGCTGGCAGTAAGTAAGACCCTTTCAGCCAGGGGCCAAAAGGAGTCCGGTTCGGTGGCCTCAGGAATCCATCGCTGTTATTTGCAGATGATGTGGTTCTGTTGGCGTCATGCCATGATCTTCAGTTCTCACTGGAACCTCTCACAATCCAGTGTGAAGCCATAATCCTCAGATGGAAAGGGGTGGATTGCTCTTTCAAGATTTGGGGTGAGGTTCAGACGGATCAATGTGGCTTCTGCAGTTTTGTGGACTCTGCCTGTTGTGGTTCAGAGGGAGCTGAGCTGTAAGGTGAAGGTCTCTGTTTACCGGTCAGTCTACATTCTTTCCCTCACCTATGGCCACGAATTTTGGGTAGTGACTTAAAAAACAAGATTGTGGATACAGGTGGTCGAAATGAGGATTGATGGGTTACCAGTAAAGTAAATTTCTTTTGTTGTTTGGTCTTAGACTTGATATGTTGAGCTAAATGTGCCTTTTCTTCAAAATCCATAACCTGCTGGAATGTGGTCTGATCTCGACCTTTTGTTAACTTTTGTAGGATGTGTTCTTCTTTGGCTTCTACACTAGATGTTGGCAGCATGACGGTTAAGTGGTTAGCACTGAGGTCTCACAGCAAGAACATGATACCATGTTCTACAGCTGTAACAAACCCAAGAAGGTCCTGGGTTTGATCCCCGGTGGGACCTATAGGGTTTTTCTGTGTGGAGTTTGCATGTTCTCCTCGTGTTTGCATGGGTTCTCTCCAGGTACTCTGGTTTCCTCCCACAGACCAAAAACATATACAATGGTTGCCTTCAGGCCTCCCTTACAAGAGATCTGTGATCTCAGTGGGATTTGCCTGGGTAAATAAAGGTAGGTAAACAAATAAATAAAATATGTACATAAAATCTTAGTTGATTTAAAATAATAAATGTACTTCAATTGTCATTAGTGCATGTTCCCAAACAATGATGCACCTTGTGCTCTGCATTTGACCCATCAGACATGAGAAACACCCAAGTGGAGCAGTGGGCTACATAAGCGCCCTCGGAGAAGTTGGGGGTTAGATGTCTTGCTCAAAGACACATTGACACGTGGGCTTGGTTGGGAGTCGAACCTATGACTTTCTGGTCCCATTTCAGTTACCCTACCACTACACCACAGTCGCCCCATCTGCCTTTGACTGTTGCGTCAAACGGCTGTTTTATCTATTGTGCAAAATGCCTCTGGACGTTTTTTTTTTTCTTCTTTTTTTCATGTCCTCCTAACCTCCTGAAGCTTTAATCAATCATTCGGTCATGTGTTGTGTGCAGTCTCAAGAGGACCGAGATACTCGAAGGTTTCAGCTCAAGATTGCTGAGCTCAGCGCAGTCATTAGGAAACTGGAAGACCGCAATGCTCTGCTGTCTGAGGAACGTAATGAACTGGTAATTATAGCTTCACAACAACCTCTAACTCAACCTGAACATAAAACAGCTCATCAGCTGTGAAATCAATTATTAATCAAACCCCAGTATAATGTTGTTCTTCTTTGTTTCCTTTTCCAAATGAAAGTTTGTAACTGTTCACTTTATTCCTTTATTATTTTTATTAAAGACATAAATGTTGAATGTAACTTAGAGAGAGATGGGGAGTAGAGGGATTGGGGAGCGGGGCATAAGTAAGAAGGTGGGGTTTGAGACAAATACATTTTCACCCTATTTGTCTCAAATTCCAGCTGTATTTTCCGTTTGATTTTCTTTTTGTTTTTTCTTTTGTGTTTGGCATTTGAAGATTATTTTGGATTGAATTTGTTTAATGAGGATAGGGGCAGATATCATAATACTTTTTTCTTCTTCTGCTACATTTCATTTACTTTTTTATTGTATTTTATTGTATATAGAATTTTTTTGTTGTTGTTTTTAGATAAATAAATGAATTAAAAAGTGTGAAACCACTGATTTTGATAGGTGGATATCTAACTCTACCCATGTGTCGTGCAGCCAGTGGTTACTGGCTTTAGTTGTTTTACTCTCATTTGCACCATTATGACAGAATTACTACAACTACTAGATGATTCTGTGTGACGTCATTAAAAGCATTTTATTAAAATAGATTAATTCATGATTTTATTTAGCTTAATTTATTGCTTTCCTGCTTGTATTTTCTTTTACTTGTTTTTAAATGTATTCTAATGATTTTCTTTTCCTTCAGCTGAAGCGTCTGAGAGAAACAGAGAGTCAGTTTCTTCCTCTTTTGGACAAAAACAAACGTCTGAGCAGAAAAAATGAAGAGCTGGCTCTTGCCCTGCGTCGCCTCGATAACAAACTTCGCTTTGTTACCCAGGAGAATATGGAGATGGCAACAATGGTAACACATCAACAAAACATATTCAAACCAAATATACTGTATACATTAAATTCATCAGGACACACGCATCAATATGCATTCAAGTGGAAAGATTCAGTAACTGCTCTTCACCAGCAGGCGGCGCCATTCAAATATGACACATTTATAGTCCTCCCTGAGAGTTAGGCTTCTGATGCTATAACAAATTAAACAAATAAATGTCCTGATTCCTCTGAAACACCTATTGTTTTTGGCAGTGTTACCATGTTAACATCAACCTCTGTTCTGGTCCACAGAGGAGACCCAGTTCATTAAACGACCTGGACCGCAGCCACTCTACCAGCTACCATGGCTACGGCCAAGATGAGAGAGAGATGGAGTTCCTGCGGTTGCAAGTGGTTGAGCAGCAGCACATTATTGATGACCTGTCCAAGGTACTACGGCTACTATAGTACTAATACTACAGCTTTAACAACATTTTTGTATCAATAAAACAGCTGTAACAACCATATAGCATTAATAATACAGCTGTAACAATCAGAAACAGTTCTGAAACAGTAACAACTAACTTTTGTAATACTACAGTCATACAGTACCAGAAATTTGGCTGTAACAAATGTGCAGTATGAGTTTCACAGATACAACACCCCTATAGTACCATGTACTACAGATGCATTAACACAAGTATTACAGCTGTAACATCCCTATAATAACATGTACCAACTGTTAAAGCCTATAGCTCAGTTGTTGTAGCAGTTGTAGATATAACATGTTTATTTGCATAAAAAGTTCCAAATGTTTAGATGGTATCCCATTAAATTACATCCTTTCCAGGTATGTAAATATAAAACATTTTTTTATAAAAACTGTGCCGCACACAAACTCAAGGTTGATGATAAAAGTCATGATTTCAACTATGATTATAAATCATCTGACCATAAGCGCCAGTTATTTGGCTTCAGATTTGTTTTTATTGGTGCCAAAATGTTAAAAATCAAAAGATTAATTAAATTCACACAACCCCTATTGAACTGGTGAAGCCATTTACAGATGGCGTTCAGAAAACGTGTCAGAAAGTGTAAAAATCTGAGCTCATTTTGAACATTTTGTCACTCATTTTCATCAGCTGTTTGGTTGGTCAGTATTTTCAAAACTGGCATCAAAGTGGACCAAAAGTATTTTAAGTTTAGATGTACAAAAGAATGACCCCTACTGCCTAAATAATAATCAAACCAAATTTCACATGTCTACATTGGTGTTGCCCTTCTTCATATTGCTTCATATTTAAGTCATACTTTAGTGTTCTAAAGTATATTTTAAGACATTAAAGTTCTGATGTTTCATTTTATTTGTATTTTCTTTTTTTATTGTACAAAAATTTTGTTTTATGAAATGAATAAAGTTTATAAATCCAAATAAATCAAAATCAGATCAATTAAACCTATGTACTAAAAATAATAAAATTGCTCTATATGGTACTGTTGGTTCTGTATCAGTTCTACAGCTGTGAGAACAAGCTGCAGATCTGGATTCGTACTGACCTTTATCTGTACCAAACTTTGTGTTTACAGGCTCTGGAAACAGCAGGTTATGTGAAGAATGTTATTGTAAGTATTCAGTATATCATCACTTCTAAAACTACAAATCAGTGGATAAACTCAGTGAGTTAAGTGGTTTGTTTTTGTTCTCAGGAGCGAGACATGTTACTGAGATACAGACGCCACGAGGCCGTGAGGAGGAAGAGAACCTTCAGAGCGTGCAGGGTGAAGAACACAAAAACTAACTACACTCTCTTCTGGTCTCATAGTACCACCCAAACCAAACCCCAAACATCATCAACATCTCTTACCCTACAAATTATGAGGCGCCAAGTGAAAAATGAATTGTTTTATAAAATGTCACTAACACATTTTCCTTATTTATCTCTGAGTGTAAAATCCTTCTTAAAAAACAGACATTTAATTGTTTTACGCCATCTTCCGCAGCATTATCAGTGTTAGTGTTTGCTTTTGTCATCATTACTTTCACTGCAGGGCTGTTACCACAAGAGTTACTACTAGTACTGTTGTTCTGTCAGAACCAAGAGTATTTCTATTTGTAGCAGAGCATTGGTTCTTCTGGTACCAGAAAATCAAAACAACTGAAGATCCTACTTTGTTGTAAGGAAAGTTCAGATTGTTGATTAGTTTCAGAAAAGTTTTTTGTATATCCACTGAAGAGTCTAGTCACTTCAGAACCTCAGTTAGGGCTCATTGACGGTTCAAAACATCTGAACGACATCATGTGTGTGTGTTTAGGTGATAGAGACATTTTACGGTTATGATGAAGAGGCATCGGTGGAATCTGATGGATCATCATTGTCCTTCCACACTGACAGAACTCCAGATACAGAACCAGAAGAGGTACACATACGTCTGTATTTGTAAAACAAGAACCAGTTCTGACACAAAGAAGCAAGAGACACAAAGACTCAGAGAGACAAAGACTCATAAACCCAAAGACACAAAGACTCATAACCCCAAAGGCTCAGAAACCCAAAGACACAAAGACTCAGAGATTCAGAAACCCAAAGGCTCAGAAACCCAGAGACACAAAGACTCAAAGACTCAGAAACCCAAAGACACAAAGACTCAAAGGCTCAGAAAACCAAAGACACAAAGACT